>JAHXMU010026484.1:28425-42427 GCA_019455685.1 Philornis downsi
GGTTGCAAGTAAAGTTAAATAAAACGCATATAAAGTTATGATTTCGATGAAACTTTTATTTCATTATAGGACATCTTTTGTGCAATTGCCCCGCCCTGGCAAACCGTCGGGGATCAACACTGGGCTCTTATTTCTTTAGGCACCTAGGAGATCTGAACGATATAGATATTGTTGGACTTAAGAGCTTCTTGAGGCGCTCAGGATGGTTCGACGGGGGAAACTAGGGGCATCCATATCTCTAGTTTCCATGGTATCACAATGAACTGTACAGTTCATTGGTTCTGTCTATTCAGACTGCCACACTGACCTAACCTAGACTTTATTTCATTCTAATGCTTGCACTTTGCCATTATGTACGAAATACAATGGCATTTAAAAAAACGCCTCTAGATTGGTTACAGCAGTGGATCCTTTTGAGGTTCCTTCAGCGTCATTTTCATTTTTCATTTCTTTCAGTCTTTTTTTATTTTCAGTTACTTTTCCCGGATTCAACAACTTTTCCAGAATCACTTCTGGGTTCTCCGAGCCCCACATGCGACAATTTTACTTGTTAAAGTATCCATCGCGCAAAAAATGAACTTCATCGCTGAAGGAAATGTTATTCGATTGAAAGTTCGCGTTTGAATCGCCACTTTTGTGGTAAGTTTTAACTATTTTTACGCGCTTTTCGGTTGTTAAATAATGGTCCATATTCGTAAATGGCAAACCTTTCATTAAATAAACAACACCTTAGATGGCAGGTATTTAACAGCGGACATCCTTGCTGTAGAATAACCCCGTATATTTTTTAAGCTAATTTGAAAATTTGTAATGAGTTGAGATGAAAAATGTATATGTATTGCTTCCTCCATTCTGCTGTCCAATTATATAACAAACTCATTTGAATAACAGGTGCAGTGTAACCTAAGCAAGCTCAACTTGGGATAATCGCAACTCCGCGATTACAACAACAGCACACATATTATATTATTGTAATTGAACTCAATAAATACATTCCAAAAAACAATAAATAATAATATGTCCATAAAAATGTTTCTCTTCAAAACATTTTAAAGTACAACACAAAAATTGCAATTAGGTTAACTGATCTACTTACGAGAGCGGTCCCAAAGCTAGCCGACCTGACGTATAGATGGTGCCAGTAGTTTGAAAAAAAATATTTTGGTGGAAAGTGACAATTTTACAAAACATATGCTTCAAGTTTCAAGACGTCATTTTGCTAGGTATTTTTGTTTGAGCCATCAAAAATAAACAATCCCATTGAAGTTGTAAACATGGAAAAAAATTGGTCACCGTTGTGTAATTCAATATGTCCCTTTGAAAGGTCTCAGTCCAACCAATATTAAAACCGAAATAAATTCTACTCTGGAGGAGTCTGCTCCTTCGTTTACGGTTGTAAAATATAGGGTAGCAGAGTTCAAACGAGACCGTATGAGCTGCCAAGACGAACTCCATAATGGTCGACTAATTGAGGTGTCCAGACATGGTTACAAAAATCCACATAATGGTATTAGATGATCATCGGCTAAAGGTGCGTGAGCTAGCTGAAATGATAGGCATTTCAAAAAGTGTTATACATCATATAACGACCGAAGACTTGAAGATGAAAAAGCTGCGCGCAAGATGGGTGCCGCGCTTGCTTTCAATAAAGCAAAAACAACATCATCAACATCGGCTAAAGGTGCGTGAGCGAGCTGAAATGATAGGCATTTCAAAAAGTGTTATACATCATATAACGACCGAAGACTTGAAGATGAAAAAGCTGTGCGCAAGATGGGTGCCGCGCTTGCTTTCAATAGAGCAAAAACAACGTCGTGAATATGTTTCAGTACAGTGTTTGACGATGTTTCAACGCAATGAAGCCAAACTTTTGCATCGATTTATAATCATGGATAAGACATGAGTCCACCACTTCTCACCCGAGCTAAAAGGAACAATAAAAGCAATGGACTGGAATGGGAAAATCAGGTCCAACGAAGGCGCAGACGGTTCCATCTTCAGGCAAGGTAATGGCATTTGTTTTTTGGGAGGGCCATGAGATTATTTTTATTGATTATCTTCAGGAGGGAAAAATGATCAACGGCAAATGTTACGCTAATTTATTGTAGCGTTTTGGCTGATGAAATTATGGAAAAATCTGCATTTGGCGAAAAATTAAGTTTTGTTCTATCAAGACAATGTTTCAGTTGACACATCCACTATTACGATGGGTAACATTAATGAATTAAAGTTCGAATTTCTTCATCACGTGCCTTTTTCATCAGATTTAGCTCACTCGGACTATTTTCAATTTCCAAACTTAAAAAAATGGCTGGGTGGTAAAACATTTGTCAACAACGAAGAGATTGAGTCAGGATATTTTAAGGAGTTTGGCAGTTTATAGTAAAAAAGTATATTGAACTGATAGGAGATCATGTTGAAAAATAAAGAACATTTTTCCTAACTTTTTTTGTGGCTTCTTTGTTAGGTCGGCTAGTCTTGGGATCACCCTTGTGTACAAGATTCCCTACACTATGGATGGCGGGTCGGCTAAGTCGGCTTATAAGAAAAAAATTTGATTACACAAAAGCAGAACCCAATTTTTGAACCCAGATATTCATTAATTAAAACTTCACACCATTTTCACTGCCTTAATTGTGGGCGTTGTTATAAAAAAAATACTAAAATATATATAAAATATAAATTTTGTGTACAAATATGTGACAAATACAGTTTGGGCCATAAGGGTATTGGCGGTTTAAATATTCAATTAAAAAAAAACTACGAAACATAAAAAAAATATATTTGTATTTTTAAAAAGTAGAAGCATGGGAATTTTTAAGACTTAAAAATAATGTTATCCAAATGGCTTCCCTCGGCTGCTTGACACTCTTGGAACCGAAGTCGCAAATTTTGGAAAACTCGTTGAAAAGTTGTTCTCGGTATTTTGTTACTTTCCTGAATAATGTTCCTCTTCAACTGCTCTAAATTGGTCGGATTATTCTCGTAGACTACCGATTTGAGGTAGCCCCATAGAAAATAATCGCATGGAGAGAGATCGGGGCTACGTGGGGGCCATTCAATATCCCCCCTTTTCGAAATGAGTTTTCCAGGAAAAACATTTTTCAGCAGCTCTATGGATACCCTAGCCGTATGACATGTGGCCCCATCCTGTTGAAACCACATCCTCGAAGTATTGCCTTGAAGTTCTTGCAAAGCTGGCACCAAAAAGTCTGCTAGCATGTTGCAATAATTGTTCGCTCTAACCGTCGTGAACTGAAACACCAACACGCTCCACAATGTCGGCTGATCTTGCAGAAACTGGGCGACCACGAACCGTAATTGGTACTGTTGAGCCGGTTGTTTCGAACATTCTGATCCATTTTCATCCATTTCATGTAAACCGTGTTCATGCCGATACAAACGTCGTGCAGTAATCACTGATTTATTGTTTTCGTAATACGCTCGGACATTGAATATTTAAACCGCCAACACCCTTATGGCCCACCCTGTACATAAAGTTTTTTTGTAAGGACTTCTGAACTATATTTAAAAGTTTGTATACACAGATGGCACAAGTTGGCAGTATTTTCATTGATTTTTAACAAATATATCATTTATTCTTGAATTAAAGCTATGTATGGTTGTAGCTAAGGTTCACTGGGGGAAAACTATTCCAGATCTTGTAACGTGGACGTAAATGTGGGCGTGGTTATTGAAGAATACAAGAAAGGATTTCCCTAGAAAAATATTCTTATATAATATGAATCGGAAGCGGGCAATTGGGAAATTCCTAATTTGGGCCCTCTGATTGTTATTTATTTGGGAGTAACCAGATCCCTCTGCAGAATTTCTCAAGCAGCTCACGACTTCCGACCATGGTAATACCATCAGATATCCGTTTGATGGTGGCTAAAGTGAGAAGGCGGCTAGTTGAGAAACCTAAATGGCGTGCTAACACCGATGCGTCTTAGGCCAGTACGTAACTTCTGTTACTGAAACTCAACTCACCAGCCTAGTGGTCGTTGGCAGCCCCAACAGTAGGACGGGATGCAGCGGCCTGATAAGCTGCTCATCTTAAAAAAATTTTATCATGAAAATACCGAAGAAAATAATGAAACGAACCACCCTGCTTGGTGTGACGAATTGGAGGAGGAATTGGAGGCGCAGAAGATCGAAGAGCTTGGAATTATTTTCTACGGGCGGCGTATAATAGATAAGGCTGTCTATTCCAGTTGCCACATAAGAATAAAAAGAAGATGAATCGGAAGCCGCGTGACAACGAATATGTTCATTGGGGCCTCCTATTGCATTGTGACAACCTTATCATTATATGAAAACCACAAAATTCCAGGAATTATGTGGTCATAAACTAATAATATTATTTTCTCTCGCGGTCCTCGTATTTCCATTTGATAGTGTAACCGTTGTTATTGGTCTCCTCTCCACTTTGTTTAATGAAAGTTTTCATCATTGACGTAGACAAACAAATATACCTACCTGTATATCTAATGCCCATTTTGAAAACGCCAACAATCGAATAGTTTGAGATTTCTGTTTCATTTTTAAATACAAAAAAAAAACAACAGAAACAAACAACGAGTCGACATCGCCTAAGAAGTAAATGGTAGGTAATGCATTTATATAGGGTTTTGCTAGCGGACGCAGCGACGCGATTCATAGCAAAGCAGAAGAAAAAAATACTCGGTTGTTGTATTAGTTTTGCTATAGTTTCATAGATTCTCGTGTTGTTACTTAATTTTATAGTACTGAGATGTAATTTGAAAAGAGCTCATCGAAATTGTCCGTGGAGTATCTAAAATTTTTTGGAGAGAACTTCAAAATGTGCGAACTCAACCACCAAACATTCATAGATGGATCTCTCATAGCATTTTGAATTTGGCGCGAACATTTTGCTATATTTGATGTTGTTGTTATTTTATTTTACTGTTTGACTTCTATTTGTGTAGATGCGCTCTTCTACTACAGATTGAGCATTTTGAAGGTACAGAGTAGAAGCGTGTGTTTGCCAGCTTCCTCTCTTGTGATGTTTTCGATTTTTTTTTCTTTTCATTATTATTATTAGTTTGTTTCACATTCGCAGTTTTGCTGAACACCAGCACTAGAGTTTCTTCAAAATATAAATAGTGGCCTACAAAATTGTTACAGTATCAAAACCCATCCAACCATCTTCACAAGAAGAACAACCAAACAACACAGCTTCAGTTAACACTTAAGTTTTTTTTATTTGTGTGTGATCCTTAAACCTAAACTTTGAATATACAACAATGAAGGTATATATAAATTTACAAAATAATGATAACAAAAGTAAAAAAACAAAATCTATAAACAATTTGTTATGCAAAGGACATTAAATGCAACAAATGAACATTAAAAAATAAACAATTAAAGCAAAAGTGGTTAAAAAGCTCGCCTGTTTGCCTGTTTCAAACAAGAAGAAGCAAAATGAACAATTTGAAATTGGAATTGTGTATCAAAACTTTTCTTTCTATGTTGTAACAGTGTTTAAAGATTCCCCTCATTCCTTTGGTTGTACAGAAAAAAGCAGCAATTATGCAATAAATTTACTTTATAATTTATTGATGTAACAAACGGTGAAGTTGCTGTCTTAAGTCTTTTGATTTGTGTGAATACAATTGGCAGACAAAACCTTCGAAAGTGCCTGTGAAAGTAATGCATGCAAGGGCTGTAGTTCAAGTTTGCTTAAGAGACTTTAGATCTGTAGCAGCGTATTCAATAGCACTGCACGATATCTGCAGACGCTTTCCTTGGGTGATGTGAAATTTATACAATAGAAATGAATAAAGACAATGATGTGAGAAAGTTACTGCAAGATAGATTGAAGCTTAGGGATGATTTCATTGGCTAATCATTTATATTTTAAAGAAAATGTTATAGCCAAGGTTATAATAAAGGCTTTTACGTTGCACTTCATTTTAAATATAAAAAAAATATTTAAAAAAACGTAATAAAATGTGTTTATAATCTAATTGCATCGCAAAAACTGCATACTTAGATACACTTTCATACAATTTTATTGCATTTAATCCAACTTTTTTAAATTAGTTCCACCTTTATTTTTCGAAATGTAGTAGCTTCGAGATCGCAAACAATTTTTACATTTATTTAAAAATACTTATTAAATACTTCCATCAGCTTCAAAAATATAACATAAAATATTTTTCAATGTAAGTACAAATTGAATGCAGTTTCTCAGGCACAAATCGTTACTCATAGTTTGTAGACAATTCAGGGAAAATATTTCCGTTATCCTGCCATTTTTTAACGAATTTCTTTGCATTAACTCATTAACTAACATTTTGTTCAATGATATAAAATAATTTTTAAATGTAAATCAGCTGTTCAAATATTTAGTTCCTAAAGTTTTTGTTTCTCACACTCTACAACGGTCAATTTATTCAGTCATTTAAAACGTTGTTTCTTTTAAAAATATTTTTACATATCTATTAACAAAAAAATATAAAACCTATCCAAAAATGCGATGAGATTTACGCCAGTAGTATTCATCTAAATGAATATCGTCAACATTGACCATCATTAAGATTGTTATATTGACGATATGGTCTTAAGTCTATCGACCATCAATTAATCATAATATGAATTTAATATTAACGTTGTTGTGTTAAGTCTTTTGTTTTGATGCAAATGAATCAACTTCAACTCCAAGTATTTAACTAATACGCAGTGGATTCAATTTTTTCCAAGTCTTTTTCCTTAGCTTTATTCAACTTCTTCAAATATCTATTTAATTTCACATGTATACAGAATCCGATTACCATAAATTAAACTAATAATACTGTTTAATTGCAAAGTTTACAAAAATAAAAATACTTGAGCAAATATTCCATCAAAAATTACATTAGATATTGGTTTTTGAAACCAAGTTTAGTTAGTGTTGATTAAGATCCTTTACAGTCGAAAAAAATGCAAATGCTTGCAAATCAAAATTTCTTAGTAAGCTAAAGATTTTTTGATAAATGCAAACATCACGTAATCAACAAGATTCTTGGAAAAAAATTCGCAAAAATTCTATTACATTCCATAAAAATGTTCCTCCATGCATTCAGCGAGCCTATACGCATTTCTCATTGAATGGCACCCAATCCCTAATAATGACTCTAAAGGGCATTTCAACAAGTTCTTACTGTTCTTACACTGCAACTTGAGCCCAAGATTTAATTGGCGAAGTTTTTCTTAAAATGCTTACAAATCAAAATTTCTTAGTAATCTAAAGATTTTTGAATAAATACAAACAACATGTAATCAACAAGATTCTTGCAAAAAAAAAAAATTCGCAAAAAATCTATTACATCCCTTAAAGATGTTGCTTCAGACATTTAGCGAGCTCATACGCATTTCTCATTGAATGGCACCTAATCCCTAATAATGACTCTGAATGGCATTCCAACAAGCTTTTACTAGGCAGTACAATTTGATCCTAAGAGTCAATTGGTAAAGTTTTGTATTACTCAAAAATATACTGGAAAGCCACCTTTACCTTAAGCGACCCTTTACCATGATTTGAAATCATAATGATATCCTCCATAATTACGAAAACTAGTTCATCTACCACATGTGACCATTTCTAAATGCCCACATCTTTAAATGTTTCAAACAAAAATACCACTTCTTCCAAATCCTTATTACTCTTTTTCACTTACCTGTAAACTCCCTCAGTGAATAAACTCCGTCAAACTTGACTTTATTATCATTTTCAGGGCAGAGCAGTCATATTACTACACTAAATGATAAATGTAGATTTTCACCCAACATTTGTTACGGTTGTAGTTAAAGTACATCACGAAAAAGTACTTGGAATGGGTTATGAAAGTGCAATTCGAGATTAAGTGAATGAATGCCATTAATGTTGATTCCAAATATAATTTGCAAAATGTAGGTTTGTTTTCATAAATATTACAATAATCATTAGGAAACTTGGCTTAACACTGTTAAGAGGCATGGCCAGGCACATGGAAGTAGACCTGCATGTTTGTTTCTTAAGTCTTTTATTTCTGTGTTGTTGCATATAAATTGTTCATAACAGAAAGTGGCCGAATAACAAAAGGCGAATAAACATTTTAAAGTGCATGCGCTAGAAAACGGGTGTCATAACAGCAATAAGTATAGTAAATTGAAGAAATTAGGAAGTTAACTTTTTTGCTATTATTTTGAATGTTTTGTGCAAATTTCAAGGAGAACATTTTTATTAGCTGGCAACTTCAAATATTAGGAAGGTTCATAATTATTTGTACGAACTTCAATTAATACTGGTAAAGGTATTCTTACGTTTTGTATACTTCAAAAAATATAAATCGTTATAAAGTCAGTTAAAAGAAAACATTTCGTGGGTTGGCAAAACATGTTTCTGCCACTTCTTTGGCAAAATAGGATATACATTTAAAACCAATTAAACGAAAATTGCCTTTATTTATTAAAAAAATCCAAATAGTTTTCATATTTCTTACTCCTTTCTTATTTCATCATTGTGATATTTTGGTATTAATGCAGTTAATTTTTCATCTATAGGATCTCTTTGTAAAAATTGATAGCCTAATGTATAGACTATGGAATTTCTTATTAAAACTTTTGTACTCAAGGAAAGAAAGCAATACCACTGATGTCTTACAAAGGAAAAAAACGGAAATTTCACAAGTTTTATCCTTGCTGCCTATAAATCAATGACTTCTTAAAGAGATTTGTAATTTCCAGTCACAAGAAATTTATGGAAATTATTGTATAAAACTTGCATAGTTCAGGCATGGATCATTTGTCTCTTTGGTAGCTGAAAGACGCATCAACAAACATTTTGACAAAAAACAGTACTCAGTACTTTATCATGAAGTTATGGGTTCTTCAAATTCCATTTCAGAAACAAAGTTCACAATGAATTTATTCATAAACTCATCAATTTTTCAGCAAAATGTGTTTGTCTCATAATCTAACTCGTTTACTTTACCACTCAATTTTATCTATTGTTTATAAAGTTTTTTGTTTATTTGCCGCTGATAGAAAATTGCATAAATTATTAATCAAATTTAAAAAATATATATATTTTATATTGTTCCTTCTCAGCTTTTCATAATGGCCTTTTTAATAATGCACCAAAAACTAAAGTGATTTTACATATATGAATTGTGCTTTTAGCAAATTTCAAGTTCACGCCACAGATAAACAAAAAAGAATGTAGAAAATTATACTAACATTTATTATTAACTCACAGTGAACTCATTTGCTGTAATCTGAGATTAGTATTTGAAAACAGAAACACGTTCAAACAATCAATTAATATGCTGCCAAATTCCGCCATAAGCGCAAATTTGACTTTATTTTTCTAAAGTGACAGGTGCTGTAGTTTATAAATTAAAATATACTCGTATATCTGCCACGAAAATGAAAATCATTAGCCACGCCGCAACTTAAAATGGACGTTTTTTTATTGTTATAAACTTCATCATCATTTGGTGCGTGAAAAGTAATCACTTTAATATCAATTTCCTATTTTGGCCATTTCGATGTACTTAACTTACATATTTGAAAGAATGAATACAAATGAAAGTGTGACGAATGCCAAAGTGATCATATGCGGAAATTTCACACGTCACCCACCGAAAGCAAATATTGTGACTAACAGTGTAAATGTTTGCTTAAATATTCTCACGTTTATGTCTAAAAGTCTTTTGTGCAAAATAATATCCGGGAGGCATTTAACAAAGTCACAATGAAACAGACGGAACACTGTCAACTTGGAGCGATAAATTAGCTTTAATCAATGCACATTCAGATGAGGAGTTAAAAAAAATAAATTATATAACCAAAGTTTCCTGGCCAATGAACTTTGAACTAAGACTACATCCAGTATTATCTTAAAACTATGATAATACTATTATTTCTATTCAATATACTATAATGGTAGTTACAGCTGTCGTTGATTTCCATTGAAATTATGTTAAACTCTATCTGTTTCTGTTCTAATTCATACATTGTAAAATTTTTCGAGTTTGTTTTCCTGTCAAGAAAACTTTGCTAGCAATAAATATATAAACATTGTGAAACGCCAACAGACTTATAATAGCAGTGTTAAACAATTTCGATAATCACGGTTTCCTTTCGAAATTCCCAAAAAATTTTAATAGATCCTTTGGTCATGCCTGAACCCTTCCAGGCTTCTCAAATTAGCTTCTGATTCACTATTGTTAGGCTTCCCAAATAAACCTTTGATCTTACTGTTGCCACATAATTTAGCACACATAGTTTACATTTGTTCCACAAGTTTTATATTATAGGCAAAACTACAATGCTTTCAAATTTATGGTCAATAATTTCCTAGAATCTAATTAGTTTTATTGAGTGCATAATAGATATATTTTATAGCATCTTACAAATAACTTTAACATTTCTTAAATAACAGGTTTGTGTCTTAAGTCTTTTGTTACAAAAATAAAGTCAGTTGTGTAAGAAGGACTGAAAAATTTTCAATTGTTACTTAACTATGCCTGTGAATGTCGACAAGTTGGAAAAGTTTTTACTAGAATTGTAGAGGTATTCCTAAAACACATAGAGGGGACCGCCTCTCAAAGACAAATCTGATAGTTGTTTTTGTTACTTAAAGCCACAATCATTTACAATTCAATTATTAGCTAGTTGATTTAAAACCTTTGATATTTAGTTTAGGTTATAAAATTGTGCTTATGATTACAATCGTATACATTTTTTACTATGTAATACAAAATATACCCACTCTATTCTTAAGGTGATTAGCACAGTCCCTATCTTAAGCATCCATCGTACATTTCCTCATGTGTTCAATCTTTCGTTTTGCAATAACTACAAATCAAACAACAATAATCCCGAGACTCGTAACATAAAATTGTTAGGAATTTGATCAAGCTGACTTGGAATTCCGTTTTTCAAATTACCAATTAAATGAACTAATCCAAAATATAAGTTATCTTACAAAAAAAATCGAAATTAAAAAGTTTCACAAGATAATCAAATCACCGACTAAACATTCAATACAAGTCATTAAATGTAAATATAAATTTTATAGGTTTACATTGCTTTTGCTTTATAACATCAAAGAAATAATTGACAACAACCTCAGGCTTCTCATTAAATAATGACGAAAACTTCAAACTGAGATATGACATTTTGAGGCTGGCAATTTGCTTTAATTACTTTTTCAGCAAGACAAGACAATCCCTTTTCAGCAGGTGATTAACATACAAAAGGGGTTTTTTCATTTATCACATTTGTTTTTTTGTTTTTTTTGCCAACATTAGTAAGTCATTTGTTCTCATAAGCGACCGAAAATTACGATTCTTTTTAAAGATTTCCATAGGCGACAGCACAGTTCAACTTCCCCGTGGCAATGGATAAATTGTTGTCATTATAATAACAGTGCTAACAGATTGTGACAACTTTATCGTTAAGATTCGCTTTAAAACTTAACTGTATTGGGAATTTGCTGCACAAATGTGTAGAATCTCATCTCATCTTAGGTGGAAAATCTTAGCACATCAAGTGCCAAACTGCAACAACGACCGAATTATGTTAAAGCTCTTAACTCGCTCGATCAATATACGAGTACTTAGCTCTAGCAGATAAATGTTCACACAACTGTCTGCCGTCACTATTTTGTGTACGTCCTATCCAAAAGCTTTTCCCTTTCCTCTCCCCCCAATGAATGGAAGTTTGTCCGTCCTTTCCCCTAACTGTTGCCTATCTATCAAACTTGTGCATCATCATACCTCATCTATTGTGATTGTCTAGGTCTGTGAATGTTGTTATACTTATTTCGTGAACATCTTTTAATTTGTTCACAGTCTTGAGTATTTTGCGGTTGTTATGTTTGTCTACTGCTAAATCATGAATATTTTAACATTTTTTTTTTTCGTTTGTTAAAATGCTGCATTGTTGACAAGTTAAAAGATTTGTTGCCACACATCTCTTAACAAACTTTATCAACTTATTTTTTCTTGCATCTTATTAGCTTAAGATTGGTTTTTTTTTTTTTTGTTGGATATGACAGGTAACAATTAAAATAAAGATCAGATTTTGTCTTAAGAGATAATGTATTTCATACATGAATTAAGAATTGCATCACCACCAAATTAGTTTACTTTAGACTTAGTTCAGTACTAGAAGATTGCACAAAAAACATCATGAACGTATTAAACAAACCGTTGTAAGACAAATATTCTTAAAATTACATCATACCTTTATAATTATTGCAAAAATTTGCTCGTTTCTTCCTAACAAATTTCTCTATGAACGTTTCTCAATACAGGTATGTGAAGTCATTTGAATTTGTTAGGCCCTTTAGTGTCAGCACATGGCTAGATCCTTAATTTTCTTTTAGCAACAGAACTTGCTGTTATCTCTTTTGAACAGATTTTATGGAAAATGTTGCAAAAAGGAAAGTATTTTCATGAAAACAAATCAATGTGTACTGTTTTAAAATAATTACAATTCCTTAAAATAAAATAAAATTTAAAATAATTACAATTTCTTACGTTCCTTCCTAGCAAAATTTCTCTCTATATATTTCTCGGAACAGACGTGTAAAAGCATTTGAGTTTGTTAGATCCTTTAGTAGCACCACATGCTGTTTTTTCAACGAAAATGTCTACATCTTTAATTTTCTTTTAGCAACAGAACTTGTTGTTATCTTATTCAAACAGCTGTTATGGAAAAAGTTGCAAAAAAGAAAAATATTTTCATGAAAACTAAGCACCGACTTTGTTCAGTAGAAGTTCTTTGCTCCCCAAATCAATGTGTAAAGTTTAAAACTACTTAGAAAATTCTTAACAATAAACATTATAATCAAACATTTTTGACGACTTTACTTCACAAAACAGAAAAAGGGCACAAATTTGATACGCAAATTAATGTTATCGTGAAAAATCTTTTCATTGTAATTAAGTATAAGATTTTATGCAATACGAATATTTTGGTGGTATAGGCCAACATTTACAGTACATTACAGGACCTACAGGATACCTTAAAAGATTTTGAATTGTTATTCAAATGATTTGATTTTGTCTTTACAAATATTTCCTAAACATCTTTCAATTGTCCAAATTGTATTAAAAATGATTTATCTAATCATTTATTTATTAACCTATTTGTATATTATATAACTACTAGCCGAACCGGCAAACGTTGTTTTGCCTTCAAATTTTATTTTTATTGGAAATGTTTCAATGTTAAACAAAATTCTGTTTAAATACCGTTAGCAGGAGCAGAAACAATTGCTTTTTAATTTGTGGTTTGTATAGGAGGTACCACTCCCCATTGTCCAACCCCGCCCATATTTGCAGCAGCACTTAAGATATGTACACCAAACCGATGTACCAAATTTTGTTCAAATACCGTAAACAGGAGCAGAACTATTGGATATTTAATTTATGGTTTGTATGGGAGGTACCACGTCCCATTGTCCAATCCCGCCCATATTTGTTGTAGCACTTAAGATATGTACACCAAACCTACACACCAAATTTTGTTCAAATACCGTAAACAGGAGCAGAAATAATTGATTTTTAATTTTTTGTTTGTATGGGAGGTACCACGCCCCTTTGTCCAATTGGACCGAATTGTAAATCTAAACCATCCCGGGCACCACCCAGATGCATATACAAAAATTTATGCAAAGCGGTCCAGCCGTTCTGGAGTTTTAAGCATCGGAACAAACCACGATTCATTTTTATATATATAGATACGATAATTAATTATTATAAAGCTAAGAATTAGTTATTATAATTATTATAGTTATAATTAGTAATTAGAAAGTTATCCTACGCAGATTGAGCACTAACCACTGAGACCATACATCAGCTCCTTATCTAATCAATTATTGCGTTCGCTTCTTATACTTCCAGTGCTTCACAACAATTGCTGTTTTGGCTTGCCTTTCCTTCGTGTCTGCTGAACCTCCAGCACCCCAAAACAACTATTTGCCACCCAACCAGCAACAGCAACC
>JAHXMU010026487.1:0-20906 GCA_019455685.1 Philornis downsi
ATACTTAGGCCTAGGTTTTTGTGGAAATTCCCAAAACTACCTGATCATTTAATTTTGAGCCGTCAATGCAGAAGTTAACATTCAGTTTTATGCCAGGAGTTCTACATTTCCATGTATCTTTATCTGGCATAAGTACGAGTATATGGGACTTCTTGTTGAGCTGTGGTTCAGCCAGTGTGTAGTGAATAGTGCCTGTTATGTCAGGCCTCATCTTAAGGATCACACTGTGACCATAACCACTGTTTCATCAGTGTGGCAGAATCCATACCTAAGATATGGCAAAATATTAGGCAGCATTAAGTTTTAACTAGTTTCATAAACTGTCTAAAAGCCTGCCAGACACGCTTACATCGCTCAATGGACTTACAAAGTTATGAAACACATTAAAACACTTGATTCTGGGTATGTCTTCATTCCTTCAGTAAAAATATCAAATTGATCCAGAATTAAAATACTTGCCTTTACCAGAACCAAACTCACCTATGGAAATAAATTAAACTTCTTCGATATATTACTAAGCTTTGTTCGTAAGCAATATACGATTGAAATTGACAGATACGGAAAGGAATGATCCCAGTTTATAGGACCATAACATCATTCAAAAGTCCGCGACGGTTTCGTACAGTGACACAGATCGGAGGTGTCGAAATTTCAATGGTTCTACCGCATAGATCCACCTTAATTTGACCGATGGCCTGCGTTCTGTTGAACGTGGGGGCACAGGTCGATTGCATGTTATTGGCATAGGGCTGCAATAGAATATACCACATGGAAAGGTCCTGCGCGGTCAAATAGCACGATCTTGGTGACCAATTTAGCTCACAAGAGATAACCATACACTTAAAGCATTCATGCAAAACAATTATTGTGGCGATCTCTGTGTGGCACTTAGCCCTATTCTGGTGGAACCACATGGATGCGTTTCGTCCTGGTGAGCCTCATATGGGTTCTTCCCTTGTCACTCAAACGATTTTTGGCTCACAATTGGAATCTTCTTCCTTATGCCGTGTTAACGAACAAACGGCGTTGTCTATGGTCGTTAACTTTGAGCTTCTGGGTCAGTACTATCTTGTAGGGATACAGGTATAAGTCATGGCGCAGAATTCGCTAAGTTGTAGTCTGCAGATGTGTAATTTTTTGTGCACGATGAAAAATCGACTGTCTCAGACTCTCCTGCAATCCTTCACGATCAAAAGCGTTGTTCTCAGTCTATAACTTAAAATCGATGTGCAAGATTGGTTTGACATCGGCACTCTCCATATAATTTACAGTGTCTCACGTAGACTATGAAATTGTGCCAAAAAGAGCAGGACTTTTTTTTAGAAATATATGACTGATGTTATTATATCGCACAAATTATGGTTTTCGCTCCAAACCGTCCGAGTTTGGGAAACCCAACTGACGTCTATTATATAGTATGTGCAATTTTGAAAAATATATCAAATTTGAAAAACTACTTTCCATTCTAAAATCCGCTTCTGCATCTAAGAGTCGACTTTTGAATGGAGTTTTTGAATGAGTATATTTCGACGAAGTTCAATTACTGAACTTTAACTGTTAAAAGTAACTGTTCAACCTTTAGACGTCGTGATTCTCTCTTAGCCAGCTGGATATCTAACACATGAACTTTTGTAATTTGAAATATTTCAATTGTTTTTTTTTTGATCCACATGAATACTCAAACTCGAGGGTGTTGTTTTGTTTTTACGGTTGTTGGCACAGCAACTCACAGATTTCTCAGAAGTTAATACAGAAATTATCAGCACTCTGGCGGTAATACTTGTCCTTAATGATTTTAGTATACATATTTACCCGCATTTACCGCTGCCATCCATGTACGAGTATTTGTGAGTGGTCAAGACAGCGAGCGGTTAAGACAACAAAGCAAAACTCTTGAGATTTGAAATATAAGAAGTTAACTTTTCAGTTTTTTTTTTTATTAAACTTACATACAAAGCCGAAGCAATCTTCTCGGAACAATCTTGAAAACACAGCTGTATTTGAACTAAAAAAAAAACAGAGGTATTAACAACCACAACCGCAAAGAAGCCACATTCATATGCGCCATATACCCTAGGGTGGCTCAGCATTTCAAACATTTAATTTATGTTACTTCCTACGTTGTGCATAATAACGCTTTGAATTAACTGCTGCCAGAAGCAGAGCCGGAAACTTTCTTGGGCTTAAGCTAACACTAACTTACGAATACAATATATATAAGATGTGTTCAAAGCAAAGGAGAATTTGCATTTTTCTCAAAAAATATTTATTTATCCATCAATTTCTATTTTATCTCCTTTAAAGTAGTCCCCCTCAGATGTAACACACTTGTGACAGCGTTTTTTCCAATCCTCCAAGCAGTTCTGATATGCACTTTTTGGTATGTTCTTGAGCTCTCTCAGCGATTCGGTCTTCATCTCCTCGCAGGGGCCAAATCTGGTGAATACGGTGGCTGAGGCATGATAACGGTGTTGTTTTGGCCAAATAATCTCTCACAAACAAAGATGAGGGAGCAGGTGCATTATCATGGAGCAAAAGCCATGCATTTTTTCCGCAATTCTGGGCGTTTTTTTCATATTGCCTCACGCAAACGGCACATAATTTTGATAAGAATTCCTGATGCACTATGCCATGGTAATCGATGAAAACAGCTATTAAAACTTTGACATTTGATCGAACTTGGCGTGCTTTTTTTTGGTCTTGGCTCCCCTTCCTCTCTCTTCCATTGGGACGTTTCGGCTTTGGTTTCGATGTCATAACCATATACCCATAATTCGTCACCAGTTATGACCCTTTTAAGCAAATCTGGATCATCGTTGACGTCATTCAATAATTTCTGAACGATGCTCATGCGACGTTATTTTTGATCAAAATTCAGGAAATTTGGAACGAACTTCGCTCCCACACGCTTCATGCCCAAAATTTCTGAAAAGATTACATGGAATGAGCCAACCGATATGCCGACATCCTCAGCAACTTCTCTAATTGTGATTCGACGATTCACCAAAAGAATTTTCTTCACTTTCTCAACATTTTCATCGGTTGTTGACGTGCTGGGGCGTTCAGAGCGAGCATCGTCATTCACATCTTCTCGATGTTCTGTGAAAAGCTTGTACCACTTGTAAAGATTTTTTTTACTCTCATCGTATGCCACTGTCAATATGTCAAGTGTTTTTGAGCACTTAATTCCATTTTTTACGCAAAATTTGATGCAACTTCTTTGATCCATTTTTTTTTTTTTGATAGCAGGAAATCGCCAAACATGCAAAACACTTGTTTTATTTATGCCTCTAACAAACAAATTAAACATGTTTCGAGTATATGGATAAAACTGTCAACTTATCGTCGAGACGAGTGTACCAACATAAAAAACAAATAATAATCGAAAGTCGAATGTACGTAGCCCACGAAATTTGAAAATTCACCCTATTTTTTGAGCACACATCGTATAGTTTCTGTCTGGCTGGCCGGTGGATGCCATAAATGCCGCAAATCTTACACAGCCTAATATTTTCCCAGATTGTAGCCGGGGATTGTAAATGAGCTCTATCGGGCCACAACTTCTTGTGTCTCCCATACAAATTGACCGATTTTTTGAAACTCAATTTCCTCCCAGAAACTTCTCACCCATAACTTGCAGCCAACCAATTTTTTGTCTCTCGTATTATTTTACAATATCTGGTAACATTTCTGGTAAAATGGAACATGGTACTTCCCCTACAAATGGCTAATTTATCTCATGTATGAGGTCATGTCGTAAAATCGGTTGCATTAAATTTCATCAAATTTGGCACACGTTGAGCGCTTACCAAAGTTGGGTCTCAGAATGAAAACGAAGCACATTCTGTCACCTCCCATACAAATTGACGAAATTCAATCAATCCTCTGTGATTTGTAATTAGTCAGCTGTAGCAGTCTGTGTTTTTATCCACTACGTTGTTTTACAATTCTCTCCTGTATAGGAAAAAATCGACCAAATTACCACGCCATTTGTGGAATTTTCCATACAAATGACCGATTTAACTCATATGTTCTTACCTCTATATCTTCCAATCGTTTGTAGCAAACTCGACCGAATTTGCCTTAAATCATACGTTTGATAATCTATGTCCTTGAAACGAAAATAAGAGACGTTGCCACGCCTACAGATTTTTCGATTTGTCGAAATTAGATTTTCCGCTGTAATCCCTATTTGGATGCTTGAAGTTGCTTAATTCCTTGTCAATTAAATTGCAATAATAATACTGGATAAAATGTGAAAAAATCGACGGAATAACCACAACTTCTTTAGTACTCCCTTCCAAATTGCTTAATTTGTCTCATATATTTGTGTCTTTCATTCAATTGCACTACATTCAGTATAGTTCAGATTGCATCAGGTATTTAATACTTCGAATTAAAAATAAATTCTACCACGTATACAAATTTTTCCACATACAAAAATTCGATTTTTTTCCATTTCCCAAACGAAGGACTTCAGAGAGTTAAAATTTTGCTTCTGATATTCATCTTTAATTCATAGTAGTCGTATTGTTTGTAGCAACATAAAAATACGTTGGGTGAAGGTATATGTAAGTTAGCGCACCCTATAGAAATTTTTCATAGTTTTTCCCCACAAGTTTGTCATTTTCGAACCCCACGTAACGCCCCGGGTAACACGCTTTATTTACTATCTGACATTTTAACGAGAATTTTGAGTGCACAACACTGAAGTAAAGATCGATTTTGACGTGTTTTTTTTCGATTTCGGTTCAATTGGAAACTAGAAAACGCATATTTCATCACCCCTTATAATGCGTTTTATGAATGTGAGATCGGAATTGACTGGGTTTAGCATATGTTCAGCGATCTGTAATCGATTAAGTTTTTGAGGAAAATTCAGGTCTTTCAGAACTAGTCGAGTAAGTAAACTTGAGTTACAATTTCTGGTCACCATTTCTTCTACTTTATCGATGCTAACTTCAGTTGAAGACGTTGTTGGCTGACCAGAGGGAGGCAAATCTGTTATCACACCTCGACCGCTTTCAAATGCGTTGTACCACTTATGTGCTCATGTTCTTGAAAAAGTCGTTTAACCATATCATTTTCAGTGATTCGGCACACGTAGTTCCATTTGCAATACAGATCTTGAGACAAATGTTTTGTTCGACATTTTTATCTATTTAAAAATTGCATGACATGCTTGAGATGAACTGACAAAATCGAATATTGTAAGTGAATTGAATAACACATCATGCCGAAACTCCTTATCAGTATAGAATACAGTTATGCCAATTTAGCGACCAAAGGAATTTTGACAAACTCTTTAAGCGGGCATTTCAAATGATGATTCTCGGTAGTTTTTCTGCAGAATATATTAGCAATGCATCCATGAAATCGAATCATACTTTCGTCCGATTTAAGTTGTTTTACGAATATGATTCCATCTACAACAGGGTGGCGCAATAGAACGTGCATATTGCATCATCTTTTTTTGCGGAGTAGAAAAGGCGCGGGCTGGGAGGCGCCTACATCGTTGGGTTGGCGGACTCATGGAGTTTTAGTCGCTATGAATCACTTCGACGGGAAGCGTCGGGCATTTTACGAGAACTCTCGTTCATATACTGCTACCAGGCGTCTATATTGTGCTGAGTATGGACTACGGCGAATTAGTGAAGCTCCGAGTGCTAATTTAATTAAAATATGGGTAAAGCGTTTTGAAGAGACCGGTGCAACATTTAAACCACAAGCAAATGGTCGCCCAAGAACATCTAGGAGCGAAGACAATGTTGAAAGAGTTATGGAGTCAGTACGAGGAAATCCACAAATGTCGACTCGCCAGAGATCGTCTGTCTTACAATTATCGCGACGAAGTTTGGAACGAATTTTAACATTGGCTCTTAAACTGCATCCATATAAGCTGCAATTAACACAAGAATTGAAAGAGTCTGACTTCATAGCAAGGCTCGCATTTGCTAATGAAATTCTTAATTGATTTTCCAATTTTGACAATATCCTTTTCTCTGACGAGGCTCATTTCCTTATGAATGGGTTCGTAAGCCGTCAAAATTGTCGTTACTAGAACAGTGAAAATCCCAAAATCAAACACCAGTCCTAAAGTGACAGTATGGGCAGCAATCTCTGGCAGAGGAATAATTGGTCCTTTTTTCTTCGAAAATGCGCGGGGCCAAAACGTCACGGTTAATACGGAACGCTATGTTGAGATGTTGGACGGATTTTTGGCTCCAGAAATTGAAAGTTCAAGAATAGTGAATTCCAGAACTTGGTTCCAACAAGATGGAGCTACCCGTCACACATCTAATGACTCCATGGCGGTGGTGAAGCAGATGTTCCCTGGCAGACTGATTTCGAAAAGAGGTGATATCCCATGGCCCCCACGTAGTCCAGACTTGACGCCTCTTGACTTTTTTTTTGTGGAGATACCTCAAACACAAAGTCTACAGTAATAGTCCAAGAAACATCGTTGAGCTCAAGGATAATATCCGTGGTGAAATGGCAGCCATTACACCAATATTACTGAAGAAAGTTTTCAATAATTTTCGTTTGCGGTTAGAGGAGTGCCGCTGTAGAAAGGTCGTAGAGAGGGTCACCATTTAGATGATGTTATTTTTGAAAAATAAACTCCATTTATTACTCTACAATGCCTTAGATTTATTTTAACCACACCTTTTGTATTTATTTTTTAATCTATTTTTTAAATATGCACGTTCTATTGCTCTACCCTGTATATTTTAAAAATTCCCTGTTCATTGTCTGAGTTATTATGGGCCAAGATTTGTAACTCTTATTTTTCCTTCAACGTTTGTAATACCATAACCAAGATAGACGTATGTTTTTTCTATGCTATCAGAAAATATATATTTAAAAAATTATCTTAAACAGTGGTATTGGTTAAACAGTTTTCAGTTAGAAATTAATTTTTTTAATTAATATTTTTATGTTTTATTTTATGTTTCAAACATAGTGTTGTATGTCTTTTTGACGCTGAATCGTTGGTGATTTCAAACATGGTTTGCTAATTTGAAAATAATGTTTTTTATTCATTATACATAAATTGCATCATTACCTCAAAACTTTAGCAAATTGAAAGCAGTCTGTCAAGAGAGATTTCAATTATATATATATATATTATTATATATGAGTTATATATATATTGTCACTCCAATGATTGTTTTTTATCTCCAACTGAAGGAATGGTGGTGTACATCATTTTATAGGGCAAAAGTATAACGCCCAGATGGAAGCATTTAAAGTTCCAAGTATCGTATGTTGTGATTGAGCGGTAACCGTATGTTTGGCCGTCTGGATGGTAGAAATTAAAACTGCCGTTAAGTTTTATGGAACTTCATAAAATTTGGAACAGCCTTATATTTCGGCAGAATGTAGCCAGGCAGAATGTAAATGGACTATAGCGACCAGCCTCTTCTTGTACCTCTCATACTGGCTAACCGATTTTCCGAATACTTGGTAGAACTTAAAAAAACGATCAATTAACCCGGTCTTTCTGGTATCTTCCATATAAACGGACGATTTAACGCATATGTTTCTAGGTTCATATATTTTATTGTGGTGAAATAAACTTAGTCAAATCTGGTCCACACTAAGCGTTTGAAAAAGTAGGATATTAAAATTAAAACGAAACGCATTACCACAACTCTTTAGGCATTCAATCATTGCCTAGATTTTTATCTAATATATTGAACTACAATTCCCTGTAAAACAGGAGAAAACCCGACTTAGTAACCGCGACTTTTCTGCTACCACCGCTTATAAAAATACCGATCTAACTCATATATTCTTAGAATTCACTTAAATTTAACAAACATCATATGATTGATAAGCTTAGTATTCGAAATGAAAATGGATCCCTATAAAACAGGAGAAAACCCGACTTAGTAACCGCGACTTTTCTTTTCTTCTTATAAAAATACTGATCTAAATCATACATTCTGAGAATTCACTTAAATTTAACAAACATCATGTGTTTGATAAGTTTAGTATTCGAAATGAAAATGAATCCCTATAAAACAGGAGAAAACCCGACTTAGTAACCGCGACTTTTCTGCTACCACCACTTATAAAAATGCCGATTTTACTCATATATTCTTAGCATTATACGAGTATGGTTCAAGAATTCATTTAAATTTGATACACACCATATGTTAGATAAGTTTAGTACCGGAAATGAAAATTGATTGCATTTCTATACCATATCCTGGTACCTGCCATATAAATTAATGATTTATCTACATTTAAATTTAAAATTTCCCTGTCAATTATATTGCATAATAATGCTTTATACACTGTGCAAAAATCACGTCCTAATTTAAGTCATGTATTCCTAGATTAGCATTGTTCATTCAATTGCACTAAATTCAGCACAAATTGGCACGTATCGGACATTTGCCTCTGAGTAACATAGAGTAACATATATACGAATTGACCCATTTAAAAAAAAAAAAAAAAAAACAATGTCCCTGCAATAACTTCTTTTTGCTCTAATTCTGAGTATTTTTAAGCTCTTTTTACATTAATTCAGATAGACGTCGGGTGACGGTATAAGTAAGTTAGTAAGTTAAGTATAGCTGACTAAAATGTTTGTACTGCTTTGTTTAACTGTGCGGCTTTTGTTCAAGCTCATAAATTTAGGTAGCGATCCCCGCAACGACGGTGTTTAATATAATTGCCTTAATCTAATTATTGAACTAATTTTATGAATTGTTTTAAAAATTAATTTAAATTAATTATTTGAATAACTACAGTTAACTTGAAATATGCTATTGTTAGATGATATAAAAGCTCACTTCTCCAACCATGATATTAAAAAAAAAAACATTTTTTGCGATGCCTAGGTGGCAACCCAACGGTGCACGGAGTTTTCGTGGTCGTGGTCGGCGAGAGCACGAGTCTCTTCGCACTTCAGCCACCACCAGGACCACGTCGCACAGTGGGATTGCTTTATACATTTTTGTGCAATAAATATAAGGAGTTGTCGTAGAGTTTTGAAATTCGGCATAAAGCGTTTTATGACGTAGAGTAGAAAAAATGTAAAGTTTCTTCCAAATCGACCACGCCCATCGGCCTCCGCCCATACAGCTAAAAATGAAATTTTCGTATAGATTTTTTTCTGTTAGGTAGAAATTCTTGTAACTTGGCATGTATCATCTGTACTACGAAAACAAAATTTTTTGGAAAGTTTCATCTAAATCGGCCACGCCCACCGCCCACCGCCCATACAACTCAAAATAAAATTTTCGTATAAATTTTATTCTGTTAGGTAGAAATTTTTGTAACTTGGCATGGATCATCTGTACTACGGAAACAAAAATTTTGGAAAGTTTCATCCAAATCGGCCACGCCCATCGCCTATATTACTCACAAAAAAACCATTTCACCCACTACCCGCCTGACTTATTTTCTGTAAAAATATTTAGTAGGATTGCCTAAAATAAAATAATTAGTTACATGTGTAAGGAAACTTATTTACTTATTCATCTATCATTTCTTTTACAATATCATCTAATTCCAAATGTTGTTTACGAGGTTGACGCCTTATTTTACTAAGAAAAGGATCTGATGACACCAAGAGACGGTTGAAAACATCAGAGTTAGTAGCCATTCTATTGCATTTTCTTGAAAACATCAGTCTATATTTTCTATAATCCTTGTTGCGCGCTTCTTCTGCCTCTTCGGATAGCATACCAATAGGAAGAGTAGCTGCATCGATAATTTCTTTTCCATGTATTAATATTTTGTGCACCGTTACTGGCATATAATACCAGCTGTATTTTTCGACATAAAGTTTCGCCGTATCCCGCGTGTAATTTTTAAACTTCGAAGAATTAATATTTCGGCCACATGTGATTATTTGTAATATTATGCGAAACCTTTCAATTAATTCCTCTTCAACTTCAGTTATGTCAGCTACAAGTGACGGATTGGAAAAAAAACGTCTTGAAGTGTTGCCGTCGTTGGAGGTCCTAGTGCCTTGCTAAACCTCATCAACACGTAAATGCATATGGTCTTTAAATGCGTTGTGAATTCGGACTTTGTTTTCTTGTTTCATAGCCTCATGTTCGTCTTCGAGCGCCGACCACTTTTGAAATGGTTTATTGTAGGCAATATGAAGCATGTCTTTATTTCTTTGCTTAATTTGTAGCGTAATTTCTTGTGACTTTTTTCATAAAATTTATAACTTTGTTCAGCAGTATAAAATATTATAAGGATTTTTTTTCTATAAATCGCAATAATATACTCCCTTCCTTCATTTTATTGCAGTCAGATCATGGAGGTCGCCGGAGCTAATCTTTTTTTCATCCAAGGAAAACTTAGAACACTGAAATTTCTAGGGCTTTTTTTTAAATTTAAATAGTTTCGAAACTATTTATGCTATCCAGTTGTCTTTTTTTCTTAAAGAATCACCAAATACCATATTTTTAGAACATCATGACATAAAATAGTTAAACGAACAACAAATATGCATATACAGGCCCTCAAGTTGCATTAAAATCTTAGTCGTTTTACGCTTTACTTCTCCCAAGCATTTTTAAGTAATTATTTTGCGATAAAAAATTATTTTTTTCAAAAAAGCAATGATGAATTTCTCTTAATTAAACAATTCCGTACAAAATTGCATCATTACATTTTTAATATTTTACAGTCGAAAAATAGACTTTTTGCACTTAGAATCTCACTGTGCGTCGCAAGGCGCCATCGGCTTTCAAATAAATAATGTAAGTCTCAGCTCCCTAACCTCTTTTTTTTCAGAAGGTATAAACTTTCCGTAAGTCAGTTGGATACATAGTACGAATAAGAATTCAGATCTCCTGGTTTCAAACCCCCTCAATTGAGCCTACGCTCGCCTGAGATCGCCTGTAGTGAATTGGAACTTAAATTACAGAAGGAAAAAGGCGTACGATTTTATAGACGGTATTGCCCAGGTACCACCACTTTGATGGCATTTGAGTCGGGCTGAAATGCATATTCCACGTTTCATCCTTCTGGAACTAAATTTAATGCTTATGACAAATATAACACTTTAAAACATTGACGAAATGTAAATTTATTTATTAGGTGCCAGCCTAACGTACATGTGATGTACGATATATACACATTTTGCTTATGTGCTCTACTCACCTTGATCTTTAATAATCCAAAACGTTGTGCAAGCAGTAACTTTGACTTACACTTTTGTTATTTGTGCAAAAACTCATATTTTCATTAATGACAGAAGTCTTTTTTTTTACAGAAACTTTTGTTATAGTTATTAAAGCAAACATGTATATTAACAGCTGGCAAAAAGGTTATAGTTAATTTTGCAAACATGCAGCTTGATTTCGACCATGGCTTTACTTATATTGCCTTTGAGCCGTAAAATAGTTTGAGTAGCTTCCACGTTGAAAGAAACTTATATACTCGTATGTTTACACATCATCGAAATGGAATGTGCAGCGAATTCACTATTTCTGGTGATATGGGGCATGTTATAGTGTAGATGTCTTTCACGTACTTCAATTCCATTAATTGTGGTCATAAAAATTGCTGAATTTTGTCTTGGTATGAACATCCCTTGACGTCTCGATATGAACTTTATAAAGGACTAATGGATCAAAGTTATTAGCTAGTGCTTTGGTAACTCTGATGCAGAGTACGCATTTCGTTGGTATTGGGAAACCTTTTCACACAGAATGAGTAAGCCACACACACTGCCATAGGAAATGAAAAACGCGCTTACAAGCTACCCATGAGAAAGGAGGAGCAGCATGTGCACACTGCTCACGATGATGAGTAACTACCCACGAACACAACTCACTATTTATGGGTAATGAGTAACTGGCATCTACTACCCATGGAAAATGTGCGGCGTGGATAATTATCCATATTACATTTCTCATGAAACTTGAAACACTTTAAACATTACTTACTGCTGTGAATTAACAATCGCTATTATAATGTCTACAATTCGAAAACGGAGTAATCAATCATCAGAATAACACACTTTTTAACCTCTGACAAAGGCTTATACAGACGATGTACCAGACGTTGGCCTTCATAAAACATAAAAAAAATTTATATGTCAGTAAATCTTCCTATAGCCCAAACGATATCGTTTTGCAAATTCGTGAGAATATGCCCACAAAGAGAAAAAAAAAAAATTAAAAAATAGCTATAGGCTGGTACTGTGCATACTTTCCACGGTGAAGCTCTATATAAAAAGATCGACGTAGAATTTGAAGCTATATTGGTCCACCAGATATCACTATGTTTTTTCACGAGCAACATTTTCTTATGTGGCAACGCCAACCTTTTTTTTTTGATTTCTAACAATGAAGTCGGCATAATATTTGTTTTTACAATATGTTCGATAATATATTTGTAAACTTGGAAATGAAATAGTAATAAAGAGAGACTCAATTTGAAAATTCTACAAATATATTACTGATCATATTATAACATAAAAACGTCAGCTGTAGCGATTTTAATGTTTAAAATCTATTCAAGAAAATCTGGCAATGCCGCTAAATTTTTTCACTAACTAACCATGTGCCGTGGAATTTTTTCCTGCTGAACTAGCTTATTCTTAAAACGATTTGGAAATTTCGAAATATACGACAGATTTCCATAATTGCGATTTTTTGACAAGCGCGTATTATCTCAAAATGGAAAATTTATAGTTAAGGCTTTCTTTCTTGTAAGTATGTATATACAGGGTTGCCCATATTCGACGGACCCATCTGGCAACGCCATAACTTTTGACAGAGATGTCAGATCGCTTAATGACATACCGCGTTTGAAGCGTCAGTCCAAGCAGATTTTTACCATGGAACAATACACGCCACGCGAGCGCTCTGAAATAGTTGAAATTTACATTCAACAGAAGAAGTCAATTGTGAAAAGTCAACGTGCTTTTAAAATATTAAAAAATGTGAGAAGTGCGCCTTCTAAGAACACCATTAAGCGTTTATACGAACAATTTTCGACTGGTGAGGCTCTTTCTAATCCGAAGAGGCCAAATAAAAGTCGACCAAGGCGATCGGCCGAGAATATCGCTGCCGTACGAGCCAGTGTTGAGAGGCCCCCAAGAACATCCCAAAAACGCCGTTCTCAGCAGTTGGGCATGGCTCGGTCCACTTTACAACGGATTATTCGCGTTGATTTGCATTTGTTCCCGTACAAAATTCAATTGACGCAAAGATTGTTGCCTGAGGACAAGCCTCGTCGATTGGAATGGGCCCAACGAGTCATCGAAATGGCCGATGATGACGAGCAATTTTGGAACAAAATTATCATGTCCGATGAAGCCCATTTCACATTGAATGGGACCGTAAATAAGCAAAATTGCCGTATTTACGCCACTGTAAATCCTCAGGAGATTCAAGAATTGCCTCTTCATGACGAAAAAGTAAGAGTTTGGTGCGGCGTTAGTGCGAAAACGGTCATTGGGCCGTTTTTCTTCCAAAACGAAAATGGCCATGCTGTTACCATCAACCAGGGGCGTTATCGCGACATGATGACCAATTTTGTGATGCCAATTATTCGTCGAAAGCGTATGAGGCAGTTCTGGTTTCAACAAGACGGCGCTCCACCGCACACAAGTCGCATAACAATCGATTTTCTGAAGAATTTGTTTCCGGGCCGTTTGATGTCGAAAAGTGGTGATTTGGACTGGCCACCGCGTTCGCCCGATTTGACGCCCGCTGACTTCTTCTTGTGGGGACATTTGAAGTCAAAGGTTTACGTTAACAAGCCAAGGACCGTAGAAGAGCTCAAGGACAACATTCGTGAAGAAATAGCCGCTATTCCGGCCGAAATGTTGGCGAAAACGATGGAAAATGCTGCAAAAAGGGCACAATACGCCATCAACGCCAGAGGCGGCCATTTGAGAGATATCATATTCAAAAATTGATGTAAACAAATCTACTTGGAACAAATTAAATGTATAAGATTGCCAACCGCCAAATTTTTATTTTTTTCTTTGATTTTTTTTTTAAAAACATGGGTCCGTCGAATATGGGCAACCCTGTATATATATATATGTATATATAAGATTTAAAAGTATATACATATCAAAGTTCTTCACAGCAAGTTCACTTTGTTGTCGAACAATTAGATCCACATATGGAGTCTTCAATTTTTATCTTACCAAATATATCGAACTATTATGGTACGTTTTAAGTTAGCGAAGTGTAAAAATCGCTTCTTAAGTTTAAGAAGTACAAAGCCGTAGCCGGGGGTAGGATATTAGGTTTCCCTTCTCCACACTGATTGGTAGTATCTCGTACATGGATTGGGAACAATAAATTTGGCAGATTTTCAGGTATTCCAGCCCAATAACGCATGACAGTAAATTCCTCTGCAACCCAAGAATAGTAAATGTGAGAGCTAACGCGTATACTATTTTTAGATTCACTAAAACCGACATTTTCAAGCCGATTTCAATTGTCGATTTGGATGTTCCTTTACAAGACTTGTCGATTATTCCACTACTTAAAGTATTCATTAAGAATTCGGGGTGATTGCAGATTTTAGAAAAATATGGAGTTGAATCGGTGCTGAAACCCTCAATTATGTGAAAATTATCGCATTAAATTTGACTTTTAAAAAGCAATAATTCGTCATGAAATGTCGTTCATAAAAAAACAATGTGTATCTGAGGAATCCCAAATTATTTACCGTTCGGTAAAAGCAAATGATGGGACTTCAAATAAAACTATGGAAGCTAGAAAAAACTGATATCAGTCAGATTTTCAGAAAATCGGTGAGTATAGCAAACTAGAAAAATTTGAAATTATTATATTAATTTTAAGTAATTAAAAAAAAACTTTGCGTACTCTGGGTGCCAAAAAAGAATTGAGCAAAAATGTTTTTTTATAGCCAAATAAACATATTGTGATTTATTTTAAACATATTGCGATTTATGACCATTTATCATTTGTTGTATTGTCAGTGTGGTAGCAAAACCGAATATTTATGACATTATCGTAATGAAATCTGTCGTGGTAAAGACCATTGACGGATAATCCACAGATGAATTTTGTGAAGTAGGAATAGAAGTACTCGTAAACGAAATGAACAGCAAGATGAAGCAGTAGTATTAAATCCACGTGCCGAAATTGCAGAGATAAATAAAATATATTATACGAGTACATATATAGGTACACTGTACGTGAATTGATGGCAACGCTTCATCATGATTGTTTGATATACTACAAGTGTCGCATTTGGAGTGTTTATCGGAAATTTATAATTTGGAGTCTTAGACAGTAGAAATTTCGAAAATTACAACAAATATCAATGCAAAACAATTTACGATAATGAAAGGAATGACAAATGGAGTAATTAATAGGTTAGTTTATATTTCAAACGCGAGAATAAGAGACATCGAGTCCCATATCAAGACTATATTTCGTATGATCTATCAATTAGTTATTTTTTAAGTATTCGCGAACTTTTTCCCGTAGTTCTTCGAAGACTGCTGACAAACAAATGGTGTGGTATCAAAACACTCAACATAAACCGTTTCCACACTTTAAATCTGGTACTATGATGACTTTTCACGGTGAAACTCCACACAAAAGAAAAGGTCATAAGATATGGTAATAAATATTCCGCTTATGTTTTTTCTCAATGAAAATGTTATTATAAGTGGCAACGCTAACCATGTTGGCTTCCTACATAAAAATCGGAATTACTTGAACTTTTGGTTCATATTAAGTTCGATAATATATTTGTCAGCTTGTGAAATGAAATAGTAACAAAAAAAGGCATAATTTTACAATTTCGCAAATACATTATCATATAATCTGAATTCGATGTTGGAAACCAATACTAGAAAAGCTGGCAATGCACTATAATTTTTTATTAGCAACCAATGTCTCATAGAAATTTTCTTTGTGGAATGAGCATAGTAACTAGCATTAAGGGAAAATATTTAAATGAGATCATGTCTACCCTTAACCATAGGTATCCAATATATATCTATGATTCAGCTATGCCTTTCTGTATTCCACTGAATGCGCATAAAATTCGACAAGCCATACATTTTCTGTTTATACCTTCCCAAGACGAAATGAAAGTATATATCATTTGATAATGCAAAAATTTAACATCGGGGAGGAGGTATTTAAAGGACCAAGTATCTTTTGATTAAATGAGTTTCAGGACTTTTAAGTGTACGTCTATCTGTCAGACTGATTGGTAGCCAAGGCAGCTGTCGCAAATCTTTATATACTAATATATCTACATACTTCTTATACTAATTTGTGTGTTTATAATTTTTGATTAAAAGAGAGTGGATCTTATATTGATAAATGTTTTATTTAATGTCTGCAATTATGTATGGAATACAATATCAGATAAATGTCCACTTCTGTTAGCCTCACAAATGCGAGCCTTTTTAAGCATATTTCCCATTACAACCTCACACATTTCTCGCCGTATTTCATTAATTTCATAACGAATATTTTGTTTGAGTTGTTCAAGCGTTTCTGGTTTGTTCGCATAAATCTTGCTTTTCAAATATCCCCACAAAAAGATGTACGGAGCAGTCAAATCAGGCAACCGTGGAGACCAATCAACATCATCATTTCTTGAAATAACTTGTTGTGGAAAGAGGTCTCACAGTAATTCCATTGTAATCCTGGCTGTATGCGCTGTGACACAGTCTTGTTGATGCCACATGTTAATCAAGCACAAAGCATGCAATTGCGGCGTTAAAAAGTTTTCAATCATATCACGATATCCCTCCCCATTGACAGTTACCGTTACTCTGTTTTCAGTTTCAAAGAAGTAAAGTCCAATGAATCCTCCTGAACAAATTACATACCAGACTGTCACTTTTATTGAATGCCAAGGTGACTGATGAATAATTAAAATGGTTTCCATTGTCCAGAACCAACCATGCTGTTGATTCACATATCTATTCAAATGAAGATGTGCCTCGTCACTCATTGATTTTTTCATGAAAATCTTGGTTGTCATGGGCGAGCTATAACATCCTATTGGCATATGTACGGCGCCGTAAATGGTCTTGTGGAAGAAGCTCTTGTGTCAACTGAATCTTAAATGGAAACAAATGCAAATCATTGTGCAAATTTGTGGTTGTTCAAAGTTGTTCTTTGAAGACTAAGCTCCTGAGCACGGCGTGGAATTGAGGTTGATGGATTATTTTGAATACTTTCTTGAGCAGCAGTAATGTTTTCAGCCGATTTTGCAGTACGTTGTAGTCCATGCTTGGCCCTATCAGATACAGACCCCCTTTCTTCGAAATCAGTCACTATATGATAAATAGTGTGTCTTTTTGGCACGTTGTTGCTCCAAAAAATTTCACGTAACTTTCTCATCGTTACAGTAATCGATGATTGATTTTGATAAAATGTTTTAACGATTAAAACACGTTGGTTTTTCGAATATTTTTCCATAATAAATTTGCCACGTCTCTATTTCACGACTGCCAAATATGAACTGTCAAGACTAATGTTTACCAAAATGGCGGCAAAACAAAGTAGTATACCTTCCCGACAGAACCTTGTATTTCGACGATCGTGGCCGGGGATTATAAATGGGCTATATCAATCCACTCCTTCCGTTGCTTCCCATATAAATAGATCGATCTTTTCAAGTTAAATTTGTTATCCTAACTCCTCATTCGTCGGCTGCAATAACTTGGATTGTCTTCCATCGAATCAGTTTACAATGCTTGGAAAAATCCATATATTTCTAAGTTCATAACTTTTATTTGGTTTCACTAAAATAAGTTCAATTTTGTACACATCGAACATATACCAAAGCAGACATGTTAAATTGCAATTAGCATTAGCAATTGATGCAATTGGTTTATATTGTCTAATTCATGAAACAATTAGAAACAGTTCAACTAATTCCCATTAGATAATTGAAATTTTTATTCTAATTGTAAAACTAATTGCAATCAGTTGCCATTACCAAAAATAAATTGGTTTACTTTTACAAATAGAATTCTAATTGACTTCTACTAATGCAATTACATATTCAATTAGCTCGAATTAGAATCAATTTTGATATTTTCAAAAACAAAAAAAAAAAAAAAAACAAAATATTCATAATATGAATTTCACACATACACATATATAATATACATTGTATATACTTAACTTATGTACATAATATGTACTAGATATATTACATACTAACTGTTTAATAGCTAGAATGACCGGGTATATTCGCATTCAGCAATACAATCTTTTCAAAAGAAAAGTCCGTGAAGCGACCCCGCCTTGGACTATTAATAATGCCCGCAAAGGAAAATAGTCGCTCCACAGGGGCTGAAAACGTAAGCGGTGTGTTGCAAAACAGTGCTATTTCCTTTAATGTAGGATATTTGTGCCATATATTGGAAGTTTTATCATCATCATTCAAATATTGATGCATCATATTTGAAATAAAATGCTGGCTTACACCCTCCTCTGCCAATTTTGACAATGTAGCAGTACTTTCTTCTGAAAAAATGTAATCTGATTTACTAAAAATACCATATATGTATATGTGTCACTTATGCAGAACTTACCACCTTCAATAATTTTTTGGAAAAAATGTATTTTGTATCAAAATAATTGATTCTAATTCGAACTAATTAAATATGTAATTGCATTAGCAGAAGTTAATTAGATTTCTATTTGTAAAAGTAAACCAATTTTTTTTTGGTAATGGCAACTAATTGCAATTAGTTTTACAATTAGAATAAAAATTTCAATTATCTAATGGGAATTAGTTGAACTAATTCTAATTGTTTAATGAATTAGAGAATTTCACAAAAGAAGGTAAATTAGCAATCATTAGCATTATCTAATCATTATTTAACATCTATGTACCAAAGTAATGTTTTAGACTGAGAATGAATTAGCTATTTTAGCACCTACCACACAAGTTCGTTTATTTTCTGAAATTCAATCTTCTCTCTCGCATTAGCCTAGAGTTTTGTTTCCTCTTCTGTATAGCTCGATACAGAAATTTCGACGAAGTGACCACGTCCCCTCTGCTACTTTCCGTTGGTATTTAGTAATTAGTTGGATGTAATAACAAATACTTTTGTCAATTGTATAGTTTATACTGCTTGGTTATATTTGAAAAAAATCGAAGTAATAACCACTCGCCTCATACAATTAATCGATTTGACTTACAAATTCTAAGCTTCATATATTTGACTCAGTTGTACTAAATATAGTGAACTTTAGCATACACCTTGACTTTGGTGAACAAAATTTTTGGAATGAAAATGTAGGGCATTGCCACACCTCTACTGGTACTTCCTATACACATTTACCGATTTCCCGAATTTCAGGTTGTTCCCTCTAAGACTGCAGTTACTTATTATTTTTTTTTTTTTTTTGTCAATTTTATTGCATTATAATGCTTTGTAAAATATGAAAAAAATCGAGCGGATAACCGTACCCTTTCAGGTAACTGAAGTGCAAATTGTCTAAGTTAACACTAATCAAATCTTACATGCAATTGAGTTAAATTCATGATATAAAGCGTAGAAAAAAGAATCAATAATTTTTCTCTGGTATCGAAGGCTGTATTTTATAAAGATCCGATTTAGGTTTAGTATGCAGTGTTTTGTTCCATAACTCGTTGCCATGCAATTCCAAGATAATTCAATTATTAATTATTAATTCATTCCTATTGGCAAAAAATAGAAACAGTCAATATTCTTAAGCTTCTCTTGAGGCGAGTTATTCAGCAGTAAAATTATTCGCCATAGACAGGAACCGGCGGTAATCACTTGTTGTCAGGCCCGGACTATAAAATGGATGCGTAAGAGTTTATTCCTTCAAAGTCAAGAAACTTTTGGTGAGTCGTTACAGATGAGCGTAGTCTGGCGTTGTCCTGATAGAATACAATTCCAGACGGACCTGGCTAGACCACCGTTTGCAACAGTCCACCGTGATTCGTTTTCGATTGAAATTATGTTGCCCACTTTTTATCACTATTCACCATCTGGTTATTCTCAGTAAAAGACAGGCAAAAAAATTGGTATATGAAACCCATAAACTGGATTTTGAATACCACAATTTACTTATAAAAATGTTCACTCCAATAGCAATTGCGTGTTGAGGCAATTTTAAGCGTCATTCATAAATTCGTCAATTAGGGTTAATTTTTAATTATTTTATTGTTCTATTCTTAAAGACCACCATCAAGTATACAAATATTTTGACTTTTCACAAATTGAATTCTCTTCTCTACAACAAGAAAGGGAAAGAAAGGGAAAGAAATCCCCTAAACCATCAGTAACTTCAATATTTCAAGTACCTTTTTTGTTGGGCCCTCAAACGAACAAAGGAGCGCTTTTTTACCCGCTCCACTCAACTTTCAATCGTTCATATTAATTAAAGCGCAATGAATCGAATGAAAAGGGCATAAATCAAGCACTTATAATACGACGAATAAAGGGGGGTTTCCACAAATCTAGAAATTCATATGCAAATGTAATGTAATTAAAAAATGAGGCAACTGAAGTAGCGCAAAATAAAGCAAAGCCGTTTTCAAGTACTTTAAAGTCGAATGGGGCGCGGGAACTTCATTAAATTGTATTTCTAGTTAAGGGAAAGACAGAAATTGCCGATGTCTTTCTCCTTGTTTGTTTGTTTTCTTCTTATTATTTGCGAGCGTAAGCCACAGTTCAGACAAATATTTTCAGTTTAATGTCTTGAAACCTAACGCCTTGTAATAATTAATCTTCTGATAAAACCCCACCATTGAGTGACAGAGTGAGTGAGCGAGCGACTGGATGAAGCCATAGGGCTTTGTGCGCGCATGCGTGTTTTTGCTGTAATCCTTTTAATAGCCACCCATTGTTGTTGCTGACGTCGAGATCGGTTTAGGGCTGGGTGACACCACTGCACTGTCAATTAATCACTCAATTC
>JAHXMU010026488.1:222-58034 GCA_019455685.1 Philornis downsi
GTTCGTTTGTGCGAATATATATGTATGTTAAGTAGGGCTTGAGATTTGGTTATGGTAAAAGGTAGAGAATTCAAGCACCTAAATTAGAGTATATATGAGTATAATTTCTCGAAATATCTTGAGAAATTATAACGAAAGAGAATTGTTGTTTGGGGGAAAAAATAAGTATACAATTTAGAGTAAGTTGCGAACTGAATATACATACATATAGGTATACATATATAATTTATTTGGGCAGCTCGTGCTCACCTTGGGTGGATTACAAAAGAAGAAGGAATGTTCTTAAATTATACGTTCTCTTTGTTTTTAGTATAATCTTGACATTCCGTTCTGGTTTTGGGCATTATTGAATAAGGTTCATTCACAATAGTGCTAGTTTTAATGTGGGTTTACATCAGACATGTTAAATTGCAATTAGCATTAGCAATTGATGCAATTGGTTTATATTGTCTAATTCATGAAACAATTAGAAATAGTTCAACTAATTCCCATTAGATAATTGAAATTTTTATTCTAATTGTAAAACTAATTGCAATTAGTTGCCATTACCAAAAAAATTGGTTTACTTTTACAAATAGAAATCTAATTGACTTCTACTAATGCAATTACATATTCAATTAGCTCGAATTAGAATCAATTATTTTGATATTTACAAAAAAAAAAAAAAAAACAAAATATTCATAATATGAATTTCACACATATACATATATAATATACATTGTATATATATAACTTATGTACATAATATGTACTACATATATTACATACTAACTGTTTAATAGCTAGAATGACCGAGTATATTCGCTTTCAGCAATACAATCTTTTCAAAAGAAAAGTCCGTCAAGCGACCCCGCCTTGGACTATTAATAATGCCCGCAAAGGAAAATAGTCGCTCCACAGTGACTGAAGACGTAAGCGGTGTGCTGCAAAACAGTGCTATTTCCTTTAATGTAGGATATTTGTGCCATATATTGGAAGTTTTATCATCTTTTTTACCTCTTACCACCCTCTCCTACAATTTTGTAGTGTGGATGGGGACATACAGTGAATCACATCATTACTCGTTCACTTCAATAATTCTTTGGAAAAAATGTATTTTTATCAAAATAATTGATTCTAATTCGAGCTAATTGAATATGTAATTGCATTAGCAGAAGTCAATTAGATTTCAATTTTAAAAGTAAACCAATTTATTTTTGGTAATGGCAACTAATTGCAATTAGTTGAACTAATTCTAATTGTTTAATGAGTTAGAGAATTTCACAAAAGAAGGTTAATTAGCAATCATTAGCATTATCTAATCATTATTTAACATCTATGGTTTACATACGATTTAATTTGGTTGTACTTAGTAGTGGAATTTAACTTAATATTTAGATTTAGGTAATTAAATCAATTAGTTCATGTCTATAATTCAAGGTAATACATATAATTATAGTTAATAATTATTAAGTATAAATGTAGTTTATACAATATTGTATAGGTATAGGCTTCAATCGATGGTTTTGTGACAAATTTCTTAAATCATAAAATGTTCAGAATGTGTTCATCAAGAGAACTGAGCATTACCGAGTATGTTTATTAGAAGTGGAGAGGAGATCAACTTAAATCAATTGTTAATATTTGATAGTTACTGTCCATTATATTTTATTTCTTTTCCATCTGTATATATTTGCGTTTGGGAACAAATCCTACGCATAAATTCCGTGTTAATAAGAAGCTTTTGGATAGTAAATTAAATGCTTCCCATCCCATGAAATATAAAATCGAATAACCGTCTCAACTGCTCTTGCAAAGTTTCGTTTCTCCCACGTTTTCATCGTTTCTTTATGACACGCTCTACTCTTTTTTTTTAACCAGTCTAAATACGAGTATTTGCCTTTTTGTTCCCATAAAATGTAAAATTGTGATATCATTTAAGTTTTCTATGTACAACTGACTTTTCTTTAATTTTTAAGATGTAAAATCCTAAATCTAAACGACAAATTTTCCAATTTGCTTCAATAATGTTTAAATAATTAAAACGATTTCGTATTTTAAACAAATAACAGTTTGTGTGATGAATCCGTGACTAGTAAAAAAAAAAGTAAATGACGAAGCCCGCTGGTTTTCTGAAAACTTCACATCTTAAAATAACGAAACTCCGTTTTTAGATAGATCGATTTGTGAACTACTTTTGGAAATACTCTGTTATGGAATCTAAACACAAAATTTTCCTCCAGTGTAGATGATTTCGTCCTTATGTTAAGGAATTTTGACTGGAAGGAAAAAATACGTTATTTCAGTAGAGAGGGTGTGTGTGAGAGAGAGAGAGAGAGAGTGAGCTGCAGGAATGGAAAAAGAAGTTATGAAATAACAAGAGTTGCCAAGCTGCATATAATTCCATATCACAAGAATGATACAAACTTGTAAAAAAGTTAAGTTAATATGAAAACGCCATATTTCGTCATTTTGTAATAGCATATTGGATGCAAAAATAAGGAAGATATAAGAAAAAATATGATAAGAACGCACTATAGTTAATATATTATAAACACATAAACTTGTGAGGGTAATTTGAAATGAACACTCGTGCGGAAAGTGTCTAATGGGTTAAATAAATATGTGAGATATTTCTTGTTCTGTCACGGTTCTCCACTGTCTCTTTTCCAGAGGACTCATGGGAATATATCGTATTTAAGAGACGCATGAAGAATTAACAGCTGGGCAAAACAAGCTGAGTAAAATAGGATGACTGTGCTGTCAATAGAGAAGAATGTATGTATGGGAGAATGTGTGTATTTGCGTGCGTTGCTTAGCAGCAGAAGTCATACTGAAAGTGCTATGCTCGATTGTTTAGTGTATCGTAAGCCGAGTATTTTTCGTCTTGTATACGTATAACCGATAACTATTTCTATTTTTGTTTTGCCCATTCAAACAAATATTATAATGCGATAATAAGAGTATATTGATTTATAATGTTTCCCATATTCGATAACATTTAATTATTACAGTGGCCCGCAAAACTAAGGACACAGCAACATATTTTTTAGAGATTCCTGATTTTTTTTTTATTAAGAAAAGTACCGGATTATTCATGCCTGTGCAAGGACAGTAGATCGAATATGAACACCACAATCACTTCAGAATGCTGTTAAACGACCCATATTCGTAAAAGGCAAAACCACTCACTAAAAAAAATAACACTTCAGAAGAGAGGTGTTTAACAGCTGGTAGCCTTGCCCGACCGGCGGTTTTAAAACCACTGAATGGGTAACCCTGTATAGCAGGAGAAGTTTTACAAATATAGATACAAAGTAATAATTCAATAAAAAAAAAAAGAGTAAGGAACTTCATTTTATTAAAACAGAATTACACAAAGAATATTAGTGTAGCATCTGAAATATTTTTTTGGAAATTATAAAGCCTGGGATAATGTTACCTCTTTCAATACTTGGTTGGATAGCCTTTATTGTGTAAGGTAGTCCTTAGTCGCTTAATCAATGAATTTAGCAAGATTTTTGCGGCTTCAGAACGTATTTTCATCCACTCCTCCAAAAGAATTTGTTTAAGTTGTAGTTTATTAAGGATTTCATGTTTCCGTACATTTCTTTCCAAAATTTCCCATAGATGCTTAATGGGATTGAAGCCTGGACTTTGAGGACGTGTTTTTTTTTTTGACAGTGTGTGGTGTTAAAAAGAAGCCACATCTTGAAATAGTGGACTATGTGCTTTGGGTCGTTGTCGTGTTGAAAATAGTAATCACCATCTAAAAATATTTTTAAAGCACTTTCAAATAAATTGTTTTTCGATATACGAGTATATCTTAATAAATTAGACAGGTCAAACATCAAAATTAATGCACTCGCAGCATTAATGTGAAACACGGAATGGGATCAGGAGCATTTGCCCACAAAATCATACGATACCTTAATATACGAGGTGTGTTAAAAAAATCAAATGAATTTTCAGATTTCGCTGGCTACGTATATTCGACTTTCGATTATCAATTCTTTTATGTTGGCACACTCGTCTCGAAGATATGTGACGGTTTTAACCATGTAGCATGTTTAGTTTGTTTGTGAGAGGCATAAACAAGACAAGTGTTTTGCGTGTTCGGTGATTTTCTGCTATCAAAAAAAATCCATCAAAGAAGTTGCATCAAATTTTGTGTAAAAAATGTAATTAAGTGCTCAAAAACACCTGAAACGTTGACAGTGGCATACGGTGAGAGTACTCTGAGTCAAAAAAATGTTTACAAGTGGTACAAGCTTTTCACAGAAGGTCGAGAAGATGTGACTGACGACGCTCGCTCTGGACGCCTCAGCACATCAACAACCGATGAAAATGTTGAGAAAGTGAAGAATCACAATTAGAGAAGTTGCTGAGGATGTCGGCATATCGGGTGGCTCATGCCACGTAATCTTTCCGGCAATTTTGGTCATGAAGCGTGAGACAGCGAAGTTCGTTCCAAAATTGCTGAATTTTGACCAAAAACAACGTCGCATGACCATCGCTCACTAATTATTGAATGACATCAACGATGATCCAGATTTGCTTAAAAGGGTCATAACTGGTGACGAATCATGGGTATACGATTACGGTTACATCGAAACCAAAGCCCAATCGTCCCAATGGAAGAGTCCAGGAGAGACAAGACCAAAAAAAAAAAAAAAAAACGCCAAGTTCGATCAAATGTCAAGGTTTTGCTCACTGTTTTCTTCGATTACCATGGCGTAGTGCATCAGGAGTTCTTACCACAAGGTTGTACGATAAATAAGAAGTGTTACCTTGAAGTTATACACCGTTTGCATGAAGCAATGGAAAAAAATTCATAGCTTTTGCATCATGATAATGCACCTGCTCACTCATTATGGCAAAAACCACACCGTTATAATGCCTCAGCCACCGTATTCACCAAATTTGTCACCCTGCGACTTTTTCCTGTTCCCAAGATTGAAGAGACCCATTAAAGAACCACGTTTTGCGTCGATTGAGGAGATAAAAACCGAATCGCCGAACGCGCAAAACACTTGTCTTATTTATGACTCTCATAAACAAATTAAACATGCTATATGGATTAAACCATCAATATATCTTCGAGACGTGCGTAACAACATAAAAAAATAATAATCGAGAGTCGAATGTAGTACGTAGCCCGCGAAATGTGAAAATTCACCTTATTTTTTGAACACACGTACTGTATTTTCAACAAATACCAGATATTTCTAAAATACTATACCATACCATATCTCCTTCTCCTCCATGTTTTTAAATATGCGTGAAAATAAATTAGAATTTAACTAGCAAAGGCATAAACCTCATTTTGATTACAGAGCTCTGTTATGAAGTGAAAGTGTTAAGACGAAAACATGAAAATATATTTAAAAACAACGATTTTCGGTTTGGGCAAATCTATGAAACCAATTTAAAAGAAAAAAACTCTTCAGACTTTATATACTTCGGTAAAATAACTTACTTAAATGTAAAAAAAATACCAAAAAATTGCTGATTTCTTCATTTCCAAGACTCAAGGTCATTTGCACGACTAAAGCACAGTAGCAGAATCAAAATCATTACAGGACATAGCTAATGTCATATATTTTCCAAAGTAGGTATCCAAGTATTTTAAAACATTTTCAGAATTCTTTAAGTTCAATTTGTATGCCCTACTGTTGACATTTTCTCCCACTGTGCTTAAACGAAAAATTCTCCCTCAACCAAACTTATACTAGGACATTGGCATCTTGAAGGACTTTCAAAAATTTGCATCTTTATTTTTCAGATGAATTTCAGAACATTATATTCTTCAGTCATGTGTTAAGTTCATTGTTAACATTTTTGCCCACTGTGCCTAAACGAAGAATTCTCCCTCAACCAAACTTGTACTAGGACATTGGCATCTTGAAGGTCTTTCAAAAATTTGCATCTTTATTTTTTAGACAAAATTCAGAACGCCAAAATCTTCAGTCAAGTATGAAGTTGGTTGGTAAACCAAGAATTCTCCCTTAACCAAACTTATACCAGGACATTGGCATCTTGAAGGACTTTCAAAAAGTTGTGTCCTTATTTTTCACATGAATTTCAGAACGCCAAACTTTTCAGTCATATATGAAAAAGGCACATAAAATTTATGCCCACTGTGTCCAAACGAAGAATTCTCCCTCAACCAAACTTATACCAGGAAACTGGCATCTTGATGGACTTTCAAAAATTTGCATCTTTATTTTTCAGAAAAAATTCAGAACGCCAAAATCTTCAGTCAAATATGAAGTTGGTATATAACATTTTTGCCCACTGTTCCTTAACCCAAGAATTCTCCCTCAACCAAACTTATACCAGGACATTGGCATCTTGAACGACTTTAAGAAAGTTTGTCCTTATTTTTCAGATGAATTTCAGAACGCCAAACTTTTCATATTTCATATATGAAGTTGGCATAACAATTTTTGCCCACTGTGCCCAAACGAAGAATTCTCCCTCAACTAAACTTATACCAGGACATTGGTATCTTGAAGCACTTTCAAAAATGTGCATCTTTATTTTTCAGATGAATTTCAGAACGTTATATTCTTCAGTCATGTGTTAAGTTCATTGTTAACATTTTTGCCCACTGTGCCTAAACGAAGAATTCTCCCTCAACCAAACTTGTACCAGGACTTTGGCATCTAGAAGGACTTTTAAAAATTTGCATCCTTTTTTTCAGACGAATTTCAGAACGCCAAATTTATCAGTCTTAACATAGGACTACAGACATATGACGTACAGAGATAGCACAAATAAATATATTTATATGACATTTTCACGCACATCCATGTTTAATTGTCTTCAACAATTTTTTTTTTTTGGATTTAGTGTTTCCGCTTGTTTCCTCCCAAACTTTTAATTGACCATCGAAACCAAAAATGTTATATTTTAATGTATCTGTGTAAATCACTTTATTTCAAAAACCTTGTCTATTTAAATATGTTTTTGCAAAGTCTATTCACTTGCGTCTGCTGATTTTATAAGTGTGTAAGTTTTTTTTTCTTGGAGCAAATCGCATTAGACTCTGATTAGCTTAGCATCTTTGAAGATATTGATTGTAACTTTTGTGTTTTGATATCTTTCCAGTTCATTGGAAATTTCAGTAGAGCTTGTAAACCGATTTTTCTCAAAGGTTCGCTTTAAATATCGCTTGTCTTTGTTGGTTGTGGCCGACAACTTTCAGTTTTATTTTCAATTCTGTTCTCCTTTGTTTTGTGTTGTAAAATAATGAATTTCTTCACTGTAAAACGACTACGAGAGATTATTTTACCCATTTCCCCATATTTGTGTCCTTTTTCATACAAATGGAATATAATTTGCCTCTTCTCAAGAGTCAACTGTTTACGTGGCATTATATTGGCTTTCTATAAATACTCGTATATCTTAGTTATTACTAAAATAATTTATCTAATTTGATTTTTTTTCTGTAAAATACGTAGATATTTGTGAAAAAATTTGGTTTTTATTTTTCTACAATTTACAATTTTACCGTTACTCCGCATAAACAAGTGTGCCCTTGCCATATTAAGGCATAATATGAATGTTGCCCAATTTTTTAGAAATATGTGTTAAAAGTTGTTATGTTTTGAAATAAATATCAGTGAGAGGCCTTAATTTAAAAATAAATATAAATTTTATCTTAACATTAGTACAAATTTAGTAAAGCTTTTAAAATACTTCGCTGTGTCCTTAGTTTTGGGGGCCACTATGTACCAAATCGGGAAAATGTTTCCAAGAATTGAAAAATTTTTTTGAGCGTTTATCCAAAAAGAAAACAAAAAAAGACCGCTATTTAAAATTTTCTAGCCGCGTTGGTGTAGATAGCGTATGAACAGAGTCTAGAGAGTTATCGTGCTATATGAAAAGTATCCTACCGCATAATTTTATACAATATATGAGATCAGTGTTGTCAGATTTACAGTCGAATATCACCAAAATATCCCATATATTGCCTAAATATGAAATCCTGTTATTTTAGTTACAATGGTATGTTCAATAGTATGGCTACAGTTGCTGAATTAAGCGTATCATTCCAAAGGGAGGAATAAATACGATCAGTTTTTCTCAAATATGTGCCCAATAACATTGAGAAAAACTGATCAAATAAATAAATAAAAATAGCGTTTTTTTATTATATACTTACAAATATTGTTTGTAGCATTGATTTTTGATTAATTAAAAAAACATAAAATTTTCATATAAAAAAATAATATTATTATCTTTGAATTAATAACTTTGTATTATTTTACTTATAAGCATAATGATATAAAATACTTTTTACAACTTTTTTTTGTTATGTTTTGCAATCTCATTGATGTTTATTAGTAACGTAGAATTGCTATATATCGTCTTATAGCAATTCCATAAGACTGACCATTAAGACTGATCATTTTAATAAATTGAAATATGTGGACCTCTTGTCCAGGATTTTTATTCCTATTTTGGTCATTTTTGACTTTTAATTGTTGTCGATACAATATCCCTTTGTTTTATTTATTTATTTCTGGCTTGCAATTTAAAGCTCTCCGGCCAATTATAAGTAAATTACAATATGCAACAATTCATCTATTAGACCTAATCTGCTCAATAATATAAGTTTAAAAAACACAAAATTATATATAAAATTTATAAAAATATAATTATTAAAGAACTTTTTTTTAAAGATTTTAAAGAAATTATGATCATTGAAGACAAAAAAAGTATGAAAAAAGACTAATTCAAAAGTTAGAAGTTAATCGGTATTTAATCTGGAAATATAAGATAATTGGTATGTAATAAAGGCTGCTCACAGTTTAATTGAAAACAAAATTTTACAATAATGTCTGAAAGTGTTGTAGAATGTGCCTTTTGTAAGAATCAGGACATCATCTAAAACTTTTCAAATGGCTTGGTAGTAAATTGTAAATTCGAGCTACTCTTACTACAAAAGCACGACCCATGAGTGTGGTTATTTTAGGAATAAGAAGCTGCTTATTACGAGTGGAATGGAAAATTAAATGAATTAAAAAGAAATTGAGGACTACACAGTCGAACAACTTTAAGACCTCAAATCTATATAATTTTTTAAACTACAACCCAAGAAACGCTTAACAGACGGTGTTATATCAACACGACGCCTCAGTGAATACAAATATCTCATAACTCTAATAAACGCCATCTGAATTTTCCTCATATTTCCTTTATTATTTTATTATGTGTGTTTATTATTAGTTTCGTTGTAAAGTTGTTATTCATTTCACTGATTTGAAAATTTTGCTCTTTTGACGTCTTTTGCCAGTCACCATTTATATTTTTGTTATGTTCCAATGCATTTAGTATTGTCATCCGCGTGCTTCCAATGCATTTGATAATACTTCTAGATCAAATGTTTTAAAAAAATTCCAGAAGGATATGCTGAAACGACGAATTAATTGTGCTACAAGAATAATATCCATAAGAAGAATACGTAACGTGGAAATGATCCTAAAATATCGCCAAGTACTTAAGAACTCGTCAAGCAAATCGATAATCATAATTCTATAACTTTTATCGTCAAAAACGCTTTGAGCTCAGATGTGGCATCAAATCGCCATATCTGACACGATATGAGAGGCATCTCCATATGAAACGCCATTCAAGCAAATATAGAGTTATCCATTTTTCATTTTCAAACAAAACACACATAAAGCTCTGATTTCGATAAAACTTTTATTTCATTATAATGCTTGAACCTTGCCATTATGTACGAAATACAATGTCATTTAGAAGACTGCCTCTGGATTGGCTGCAGCAGTGGATTCTCCAGCGCCATTTAAAAAAAACCGCCCAATTATATCTCCAGAACATAATGCGCAGCAAACAGTCATTTTTTCCGGATGCAAGGGCTTTTCCACAATTACTTCTGAGTTTTCAGAGCCCCATACTTGTTGCCGTAACCAACGAGTGAGAAATGAGCTTCATAGTTGAAGAAAATTTTGTTCGATTGAAAGCCAACGTTTGAATCTTCATTTTTGTAGTAAGTTTTAACTCTTTTTACATGTTCGGTTGCTAACGATCCATAACCGTTAACAGTCAACTTTTCACGAAATAAATAACACTTCAAATGACAGGTATTTAACAGCTGACAGTCTTGCCAGATCGGAGATTTTGAAATCACTAGATGGATAACCTTATACTATGCAGCAGATTCCTTTTCATGAAAAGTGTATTTCCACAAATTAAAAAAAAAATCTACAAAAAATTATTCCACAGAACAAGTATATCCCCAAAAATATTGTAATATTGGATGTCAGATTGGATTTTTGTGAGTTTTTATGCTCTCCAGTTACATGATAGTCATTGACATTGGTTGCAAATAAGGTTTGGTTTTTCTGAGCTTAATTAAAATTTTGGTAGAAAATTGTTCGTTGATTGTTCATAATAGTCATTGGCATTGCTAGTAATGAACAAATTTATTTGAAACCGTTCACTGGAAAGAAGTTCACGCAGAGGATACATTTTTTCTAAAAATCTTCTAAAATGTCTTAGTCCAATCATCACTTTGCTTCAATATTTTCCAACTAAAATAGAGTTTGGTTGGTTGCAAATAAGATTTGCTTTTGCTGAGCTTAAATTAAAATTTTGCTAGAAAATTGTTCGTTGCTTATTAAGCGAATCAATTTAGGTGTATTTGCACTTACAAAAGTCGTAATTTTTTTCTATTTTTTCAATCCATACAAAATTTTAACGCCGACTTGTCAGAAAGTTTTTTTTTTTTAAATTTGCAGTCCAACTAAGAGATGGGTAAATAAATTTGTAATATCGAGTGGTTCGGAAAGTTCGTTTGGTTTTTAAAAGAAATTTATTTACAAATTTATATACAAGAAAACAATTATTTTAATCTATTATATAATCTCTTTTTTAATAACTTCTTCTCACCTCTCTGGGACCTTTTTAATTCCTCTCTCATAAAGCGTTCAATTCAATTTTTCAAGTTCTCTTCGTTATGAAATTAAAATCCTTCAAGTGATTGCTCATACTGCGAAACAGATGATAGTCGGACGGGGCGAGGTCTGGGGAATACGCTGGGTGAGGTAAAACTTCCCACCCCAGATTTGACAGTTTCTGACATGTCCGCAAGGCAGTGTGAGGACGGGCGTTGTCATGATGGAAGATAAAGTCTGCCCGATTGACGGGCCTCGGCCGTTTTTCTTCCAATGCTGCCTGCAATTTATCTAATTGTGCGATATTTTAGTTCTTATTAATCCTTTGATTTGTTGGAAGAAGTTCAAAAAATACTACTCCTTTGACATCCCACCAAATCGACAACATTACCTCTCTGGGGTGAAGGCCCGCTTTAGAGGTGAATTGAGGGTTTCTCTATGATAGTTTCCGCGTTACATTGTTGGTCTCGGTGATAGAGTGAGGTACCAACACATCGAGGTTGCTCACAAATCCGAGCTCTTTTATGACCCCGTGAACGGTTGAAACTGATTTTTTATTATTTCAGCTAATTACCTAACTGTTGCAAGGGGTTTAACAATAACTAAATCTCTCAACTAGTCGGAAACAATTTCTTTTGGTCGTCCTGATCTGGGAGCGTCCGTTACGCAGAAGTCGCCGTAGTTCTTTCATTTGGTCCGTTTCTTTATACACAGACTTGATTTTTTGCCGGCTTCAGCAGCCATTTTTCCTTTTTGGAAATAATACAGCATAATCTATGCTTAAAATGCTCTTTTTCTCTCATTTTTGCCATTTTTTTTAAACTTATTTTAAAACGCTATAACCAGATCTCGCTATAATGAGATCGCAAGTAAACAATAGTGAACAGTTTAGATAAGGGTGGGAGGAAGTTATGATAGCGTTTGAATGAACTCTACATCATGAGAAGTGACGTATGGTGAATTAACGAATTAACCGAACAACTCAATACCTTAAATCCCTAAGCCCTCATACGGAACCAGTAGTAATATTTCTACTAAAAAAAATGTGTTCATTTTGTACATTTTGAAACAATTTAATTATGCCTTGAAACTTTGCGAAATTTACGTCTGCTATAAGAAGCAAGCGAATTCTAACTTTGAGTTAAAACCCTTTTCAATATGAAAAACGTTTTTAATAATGCAACGAGCCTGTAGGGATATCGTTTTTCTATAAAAAAAAGTGTTCCAAAGGAGAAGACTTTTTATGTGATTGCGATCAGTGAGAGTATTTTTTTTTATTGAAATTTTATGTTAAAAGAATATTCAATTTGAAAACTCTGAAAAGACAATGCTATCTACAAAAATTGTCCGAAATGATCCAGTTTTAAGTGAAATATATCTGGAAACATCGATTTGATCTATGTAAAGTATTGAGAATGTTCCATTTCTAAAGGGTGGCCCATAAGTAACGTTAACGGTGACTATATTGAACGCGTTTTTGTGCATCATTTGGTTTTAAATCGTAAACCAATTGCATCTTACATGCGAAAAGATGTAACATATGTATGTAAAATTCTTTGCAAAGACCGCCTAGACATCTCTAACTGCTGAGAACGTCTCCTGGTGGAAACTTCGGGGTTTTCCTCATTACTTGGTTACACTCAAGCAATGGTCACTTCATTTCGAACTGCACGAGGTCTTCCAGCAGGCGGAAGATCACAGACAGCCCCTTGTTGCCTAAAACGCTGAACCAATCTTTAAATTGTTGGAGCGCTAGGAGCATTTCGAACATGAAAGAAATTTCGATATCTGAATAATTGAATGCTAACTTTCAAAGCAAAATTGAACGACTTTGGTTATTTGTTCTGTGCTGAGCCTTTCCATCATAAATTTCCCAAGTATTATTTAGTTAATTCTGTAAAGAGTTGAAAAAAAAGACTTAAACAAAAAATGTATTCACTGATCAAATCTTAACGTCACTTATGCGCCACCCTATATATGAAAACTTAATAACATCTGAAAGGCACTGATTCAGTGCTTTCATCAAACTTGGGAATTTATATCTAAGTTCTAGACATCCACACGGAATGCAACAGATAAATAATTTTGGTTTGTTTTTGATGCGAGTATTCCAATCGAAAGTACAAAAATTGTTGATTCTGATTTCGGCAACCAAAACAGAATAGATTCATTCAGTGTATAAAATATGTTATTCATCGACAAATTTCATCTCATTTAGAAAACTTCAATTCAAAAAATATGAAAAATATTCATAAAAATTTGTTGAATGTTGATAGATTTTCGAAGTCAATTCAACATTCCTATAAAGCTCGATATAATTAATTCAGAAAATCTGACACGTTTTTAACTTTCGCATTCGAATCAATGTCCGAAGTGGGTTTCAATCGCAACAACAGTTTTAATTTAATTTTCCAACATTAACACCAAAGCGGAACTGAACTTGATATGTAAATATTTGTAGTTATTTGTCCAAGAACAGCCTAAAATAACGGCTAATGACAGCGTGCTCATTTTTTGGCAAGCGCCAATCTGTTGGTTGTTTGTGAGCCTACGAAAGTATACTATTTTACGTCGCAGTGAAAAAAAAAATGTTTTAAAATATAATTCAAACGCGGCAGTGTCATTGCTTTGGTTTTGGCTGGAAAAACGCAGCCATTGTAAATGAGCTAGACATTTAAATAAATCTTTATCGGAATATCGGATACTGGCTACAAAAGACAAGGAAGGTGGGCAACCAAAAGTAGCAACATCTTCGAATATGGTTAGAAAGGTGAAGTCCGGAATTCAATTCGCGGCAAAGCACCGTTTAATTAGTGAAAAATTTCAAAACGTCTGTTCATAGTAATGGGCGCATATTAAAAAAATGGCTACGATAGAAGGCATACAAAATACAAGAATTGTAAAATTTAACATCTGCGCAAAAGGCGGTTCGTCTAGCAAGAGCAAATATCTTAAAATATGGCACATTGGTGGCGAACTTGAAAATTTGATAATTTCAGCAAAAATTTTTTTTTGCGGTTCAGCAATACGAGTATATAAAAAACTAAAACGATCGCGTATGGTTAGATTACAAACCGGAAGATGATTTAGAACAGCGGTGGTTTAGGCCAGGGCGGCTGCCACAGGACGCTCACCAACCATTTTCATTGAAGAGCGCGCAGAGGTACATCAATAAAACTAAACGACGCTTTGCTACTATGGACATATAAACATGGGCATATAAACAATTTGGTGGAAACCGTTGGATAATTAAACAAGACCCGATTCGATCTCCTAAAGCCCGGGAAATTTTTTATAAGACTTAAACCCAGTTGATTTTTCCATATGGTTCATTCTGGCTGTCAAAGTATCAACTAAAAAATATGAGACGGTCAACGCCTTAAAGATTGCTCTTCGCCGACAATGGGACAAAATGCTATCAGGCCACATTTGTATTATTGTTCCAGCTAAAGGTGACTACAACGAAGAATAAAATATTTTTCTTATAATTCGAAAAGTTCTTACGACTTACTAAAGTTTTCGAATAAAAAAAATCCAAAATGATAAAATTGTAGCATTTTTAATTGGTAATACTTCAAGTGCCTATATCTGTACCCGGTTCCTATAATAATAAATAAATAAACCTTCATAGTTTTGTGTTATAAACGTCAGTTTATTTGTTTCATGATGCATCATCTATATCTCCAATAAAATACAAGCTTTCATTATTTCAAATATAGTATATGTATGTATGTATGTATACAGTACTTATAACAAGTACTTCTAATATCAAACAAATTTTAAAAATATAGATTTTTATTTATATTATTTTTCTTTTTTTTCTTTTCTTGTTACATAAAGTAAAGTTATCTCCATCAAATATAAGGGGTATTATCTATTATTTCCTATATATGCAAGAGCATACCCTCTTGTTACATTGCGGCGTGATAGAAAAGAGGGTAGACAGAGTATAATGAAACGCTGGATTTCAACATTTTGCAATAGTAGTAGTTAGTTATAGTTTTCAGTTTATTAAATGGTGATTAACCAAAACTTAAACCATTTTAAGCGTGAATTTCATTGTCTAACAAAATCGAGGTAACAGTAATTAATAGTAGTAAATAACAGTGGTGTAAATAAATTATTTGAATTTGTTCAACAGCTAAATTCGTTACAACATATGAAGACTAAGCGGAAAAAACAGAACAGGTAGATATAAGTATTACCTTGTTCTGACATTCGATTAGATTTGAAATCGCCCATTTTTAAAAATTTCAATTCACAATCACAAAGTTTTCTTAGCTAAAATATCGGCAAAAAGCATAAGTTAATGTTTGCAAAATTTGTCAAACGCAAAAAATTAGATTTAGAGTTGTCCGCGAGATGTAAAAATACACCTTCTTCAAAAACGTATGATTTCAAATCGATTCGAATTCCACAACAGGATGGTAGTAAGAGTTTAATTCGGGCAATTATAAATGTAATTTTCCTCTTTGGGTCTCATTACCGTCCAATGGTTTTCTTTTAATCATTAAATAAAATTTGCTTAAAATTAGTTAAATAATTAATGTAGGAAGGAAAATTCGCAATTGAAGATTAAAGCAGATTGTTTTGTTAGTATCTCAATTTAAACTTTTAGTTAACAAGGCCCTTTCTTGTAATCTACAATAATAATAATAATAACGTTAATAACCATAATGTCAGACGTTATTTAAAGCTTTATAAGTTAAGACGAGGAATACATAGAAGAAAAATGCTAAGATACGCAAAATATGCATTATTAATTTGCAATTTAAGTTATTTTCATTATTCAGTTTTGGTATTTTCTTTTGTTTTTTGTATTTTTGCCAGTTTCCTCTGTTTCTTTTTTCTTCTTTTGTGTTGCTTTCACTATTTCAAAATATAATATGCGAAAAAATACAATTCTCAAAAAATATCAAGTGTCTTTAATCAATATCTTTTTTTTTGTCCATGACTTTAATAGTTCTTGCTGTAGTTGTTTGTTGCTGTCATTTGTTTAACAGTTTTCATGTTTTATTTTAGTTCTTTTTTTTGTTTATTAAAGCACTTTTGTATTACTAAAGAGTTTTCATAGAGTATAATTTTGCCTTAATTTTGGATAGTTTTGTTCCTTAAGAAGCCAAAAAGTTATATTTTGTTTAATTCACAATTTTCGAGTTATGCAATTTTAAATTTATAGCCAAGAATTTCTATTTGTTTTGCTGTTTTGTTTAGGATTCAAATTTTAAGTTCCATTTATACCAATTAATATTTCAATTTCCAATATTTCTCCATATTTCAATTTAAATTCGTTTGATGTTGAGATTTAAAACATGCTGGTATTTTCTGCTCTTTTTAAATTTATGCATTTAGACATAAAATTCCTGGAACTATCTACGTAAGTCAACAACTTTAATTTTTTGACCGCTATCCATTTGTATATGCTGGGCCTCCTGCAATAAAGAGAAGACAATGAAGATAAATATTAAATTTGTAAAATGGATGGAAATACAACAGTTACTCACCATGAAGAGTGGCGGATCATTGGGATGCGGATGAAATCCAGTTTGCCGACATTCAGCAATGTAATTCAGACCATAAGTTGGGGTAAGTATAAAGAAACCAGTACTGTACAGAGATATAAGATAATAATCAGAGATATATTAAAAACAATTTATTTGTTATTAAATTTGATGCCTCCCTGAACAAATGTTAAAGGATTAGAACGCCAAGTAGCAAAAAATATCGTCCTTAAGTAGTAACAATTTGAGAATTAAAAAGCAAGTTGTATTACGTTATTCCCAAGAATTATTGTCGGACAAGCCTATCTCATTCTCGTACCATAATTGGGTATAAAGACCCCTGTTAGAACATAACCTAGAGAAATTTGGAAAAAATCGGAAATTCCGTAAAGATAAAATAGGGAATTTTTTCATATAGAAATCACAAATTACTAGCGAGGACGTGGCAACAAGGATCGTGGATTAGATGGCCCTCGACTAAAATAATTTTTTGGGCAAAAATTCTTGCATAAACGGCGAATAGAATGGTATCTGCATCACATAGAAAATAATTCCAAACGTTCCAATTTTTTGCGCATTTTCTCCAGCTCGTCACATCAAGTTCTGATAGACTTTTCTTTCATTCGCTATTCATTACTCAGCCAATGCTAAAATTATATTTGCATACAGATCTCGACTAATACTAAGCTGATACTCTCCGTTGATTTCATATATCTTATAGATTTTCAGAACAGAGTAATCCGTTTCTGTGTTTACACAGGATTCTGTGCTGCACGTCATGACAGATAGAACTGCTTTTTTTTGTTCTTAGGAAGATCTTTTTCATAAGTCCGAAACGTCACTTGTGTGCAAACAATACTCTTCTCCTTATTAACAATCTCTGACAATCTCTGAGCGTCCTTTGTGTTTTTGGTTATGAACTCGTTTACGCCATTTTAAGATTTTCTGAATTCTCCTGCATGGTTTAGAAGACTGTAGTAACATCTCGCAGTTTTCGAAGATGTCATTACCATCGTCAATATTTCAGCTTTCCTTATACATATTTCCGAAGTATGCTAAAGAAATCGTGCAATAGACTTTCACCTTGTGTAAATCCTAGTGAGATTTTTGCCTATCTTCATTGAAGACTTCGTGTCGGATTACTGAACAAGCATTCATTAAGCAAAATCATGTTTAAGAGCCGTCATGATGTCATGTCATAATCAACAATCACGTGTGTTACAGAATTCATTTGAAATGACTAAAATTTCGTAGTTACCATTTCGATCAATTTCGTTTTGCGTTTTCCACATTCGGATCGATTTTGTTAACTCTTCATTGTTTTCTTTATCAGATTTGCAAAGGCGTTTACTCAGATCTGTTTCTTTAGAACCTTTAGCGCTTCCAGTATCTATGGCAATTCTATGAATACTGGACGCTCACACTGCATTCCGCTCTATAAATTCTATAAGCATTTTTCTCAATATTTTTGTTCGAAGTGGTTCACACGTAAAAAAAGTAAGTGAGAGCGTTTTGTTTAAAATGCCATTTAAGTTTAGTAATAACAAAAATGTATAATTTTGTATTCAAATAAGTAAAAAACGACATCATTTAATCACAAAAATCATCTTTAACTTATTTTCCTTGCGTTCAATCCACAATATATACCAATTCCACTTAATAAACAAGAATTACTTTCATACCGAAATATTTGTCAGTTTTCGATTTATTAGCACGGTCTCCTATTCTGACCTTGTTTCGAGTCCATAGTAGGCAATCTATGCCACCATCTATAATAGGCGCAACTTACGCATTCTTGTGGTATACGCTAGGCATCCGTCATTAGATATTCATCACTGTTATCCTTACAGCGCAATTCTCGGGTTTCCTTCCTTCCTACCACAGCCTACCACTTTTTCCACAGCCTTCTCTTTTTCTTTCCTGCCTTCCTTCTTCTCTTCTCCTAATAACGTTTCCTCATCGCGCTCCTTGATATGCCTGCAACGTTGTTATGTATGCTTACTTACTTTTCTTCTTATGCAATGCAACAATCTCCTATAGCACCAAAGCATATCTGAGGATAGATTCTTCGAGGATAGATCTTTCGGTTGCGCAATATTTTGCCACTATGTGCCAAAAATGGCAATATTAATAGCGTTGTATCGTAGTAGTGGATAGAGTTATTTGAGAGCCCCCGTGGCTATGCCGAGGGCATGCAGTTTTGCGTTATCTGGATTTCTTTGTTTGGTTACGTATGTTTTTGCTCTCCTCCACCTTGTGTGTACTTTAGACGCTACCAACTTAGAATCGAATATATCGGACTACAGTTTAATCGTCTCGCCCTGCTCCAAGTTGCATTATATTTAGATCCCCAATTCTGCGAACCGCAGGATCTAATTCACTAACCCCGTCATTGGAAATTCTGCTGTATTCCCATAACGCTATTCAATACCTATGCAATCAGAAAATTCTTTATCATTTTTTTAAGTTTGGCTGTCTGATGTAAATATTTCGTCAGGCCTATGGAAACTATTGCTTGTATGAAGTGCCACGAATTCAGCTGCAGGTCTTTGAAATGTCATTAAGCTGTGCTCTAGAAAGCTACTAATATAACAATGTATTTCATGGAATATATATTACATGACACTAAATTGCCCCGGCTCTCACATAAATATTGAAATTGGCAAGCTTTGCACAACCTTCTTGGCTGACATATGTTAAACACAAAACACTTGGCTTGGTTATTATACGTCCTTTACAAGCTAAAAACAATACGTTTTTTAAGTTTCCTTCCGACTGCACTACTTACGTTTGATATTTTGGTGCACATACAATGGCAATCGCTTCGGGCATCATTATTTGATAAGAACAATGAGTGTGTAAATCTACAGATGACAGAAATGCCGTTTGACTGGGATGGGTCTACAAATGAAACAAACACATTAATCCATTTTCTCTATTGAAAATCATATCAAAACGTTCAACTTACATGTATCCATCCCAGTGTTATTAAATTCTGCTCGTCCTGCACTTCGAATATTTCCTCCTCATTCATAGTTGTGCATGAGTCGGGTGTACCATTTTGTTTGGGTATAATCACATGCGTGATATACAAACGATTTTTGGCCAAATGACCGGCCAAGATGCCACAAGTTTCCACATTTTTACCGGTATTTGACTTAGCCAATTGTAGGAATATCTCCATTGTATTTTGTGGGATAACAACCGTGCGCAAAGAACCTGCCAGCAAGGAATCAGAACGATCATACGTTGGCTTTTGGGAACGATCAAAAGTTGGCTTGGATGGAAGGCTGCAATAAGTAATGGAATAGTAAATTTATTAGACAAACTATAACATAAACAAAATGCTTCAAAATACATGTGTCAATATTATGACAAGGCATATTAGTACTCCTTGGAGCGGAGATTTTGAACAACAATTCTTCATCGAAAATTAGTATAATTATGATACGGGATTAGTAAACAATTTGGCATATTTATGTAAAAAATGCTTTAAAAAATAGTTGATACAAACGCAACACAATTCACTGTAAGAAAATTGAAGTTTTTTTTTACCGGTTACCAATTATGACATAAGTATATTTGCAGAAAAATTTCCATGACTGTCACATTCTTTTTTTTTGTTTAGAAAATTTATACTAATTGCTGTTTTCTTAAGGAAAATGTTAGTCGCAAGTGGCCTAATTTTCTTACAAAGCGTTTTCGTAGCAATTTCGACATCAATTTCATCATCATTGAAAAAAATGTTGTCACATTTGTGGCATACATTTTGTTAAAGGAAACTTGGGTCGGAATTAGGATTGGAATTAGGTTTTCTAATGAACAATTTTCACAGCAAATTTTTGACACAATATTGTCATGAATGGATCTTGCTACAATTTCGTTAGCCCCCCCCCCCCAAAATATAAAGCAATTATTTTTAAAGAAAATATCTGCCACGAAGTTTACCGTCAGATTTATATATGAAAATTGGTTCCAATTCAGATGCAATTTTTTTATGTTACTTTTTTTTGCAAAAAATGTCGCAAATGGGACGCTATTATGGAACATCAATTTCTTTTAGAAAAATGTTGTCCCAATTTTAGAACATTTTCTCCCCAATTAATACCCTGCCTGTGACAAACTGCTCGTCCCTACTGAGGCGCTATTTAGAACGCTTTCATCTACTAAAATTTTCTTTTAGAAAATTTCCGAACACACAATTTTTTTTAAACAAATTTCACCACAATTATAACACGTATTTTTTCTAAAACACAATTTTCTAACCGAAAACTTTTATGACAAAAAATGACAAAAATTCTTTTATAATTAAATTCAAATACGAAATTTGTATAAAAAGTGCTTTGGCGCCATCACCCATTTAAACATTTATGAAAAAAATTGTAAGGAAAAAAGGAAGAAATTTTCTTGAAATATGAACAAATTAAAACTAGAAATGTGGAGAGAGCATTACAGTTTTGAAGAATTTATATATAAAAACTTTCCTGAAGAAATTCTTAGTTTCCGGAAATTTTCTTTGAAACAAGCTTACACAATTGCAAGGAATCTGTGAGCTACAAGCCATTGCAATACCGGTAATTGTTCATATGTAAAATTAAAGGATCATTAAATTTGGGTATAACAAAATCTTAACGATTAACAGCGTAGCAAAAAAAAAGTAATTTTTCCCTTACTTTGTCCTCCTATCCTCCCTGTCCACGTCATCACCCGGCAGCAACAGATGCCCTTTCTGCCCTCCTCCCGTTGGAAAATCATTGGGATACACCACTTGATCCAGTAAACCCATATCCGGCGCTGATGGCTGATTATGTGGATCGATTTGCACATGCAAATTGGCGGGTATAATTGAAGAGCCTCTTGACGCATTATTCCCAGCAGCTTCTCGTTGGCGTCTTTCTCTCTCCCTTTCCATTTCTCGCGCACGTTCGGCTTCTTTGTTGGCCAGAAATTGTTCATACTCGCGTTGATAACGATCCATCAGTTTAAGTCGCAACTTCTCGGAAGTGGGCATAACCTCTTCCTTAATGCGTTTATTGATGTTTTTCATTTCTGGTTTGATGCTGCCATAGTCTGGATGCGAGCGTATCTTCTCCACAAACAATGTTAGGTATTTCATGTACATTATAAAAGCATTCTCGTGGTTTCCTTCGTTCAAGTAGACTTTGGCCATGCGTAGCATTTCAGTGCCAGAGCGATAGTAACTGCAACAGAAGGAAACAGCGGTAGATAAGATACAATTAATAAGTCAGACGACGATTTGCGAAGGTCTTCATTGCTATTGTTGTCATTCGTTGTTGGGGCAATCAACAGGAGGCTAACCTTCGAAAAAGGAATCGCATAACCTCATCATAAGGTCACTTTGAAACTGACCTTGTTTTCAGTATTTACCCCCACTCCACGAAGGGCTTCTGCTGCGCCCAAAAACAACAATAGGCCTAACCTCCACAATGCAATTGTTATGCAAAATCCTAGCACTGCATGGACCCAGCGGAACTCACCGATTTATGGACTGTTTGGGATTCACTTCTATCATGTTGCCATAGTTCACCAGGTAGTGCATTCGCTCCTGGGGCTCCACTATACTCATTCCCATGTAGTTGATAGCTTTTGAAGACATTTTGCGTTTGCGGAATTCTTATGAAATCATCAAAATTCCCACAGTTCTAATCCGTTGTTTTACTTTCTGCGCTTGGATAGCGGCTGTGGGGTTAATTTGTTTGGATCTCGGATAATTTTTTGTCTCCTTTTTCTTGGAGCTGCTTATACACTTTGCTTGCCTTTAAAAACAATTGTTATAATTACTCATTTTTTTCGCTTGTATGTAGAGAGAGACGACCAAAACAAACTATGAAAAATAATGAAATTCGTCGCCAAGCAATGTGTCAAAATTGTCAAATCGGGAACCCAACAACACAGCGGTTGTTTCCTCAGTACGCAGTTATGAAATGTTGATTTTATTTAACATAGAGAGCCGATATAGATGGCGCCCTAAAAACAATCAGTTGCTTGAGTGTGACAATGGTTCGCGCAAGTAGCAAGGCCTAACATTAGTACTCCATTATAAAACAGTGTGGCAAAACCGCATTTTTAAGCGAGACACTATGTGGGTGCCGCAAAAAAGATCAAAGTTAAGGAAAATGTTCGTTGGAGTTCCTACAAAAAAGGAATTGTGATTCCGAAAATGGGATTTTAGGCCAACGAATTTTCAGGAATTTGTTTGGTTACTTCAAAGGAAATTGCAAAAAGAATAGTTTAAAAAAGTTTGTAATTGAAAATGGAAAAGAATCATATTTAATATTTCACATTTTTTCGTATGTGGCATATGTTTTGGACAACACAGACACTTAAACGTAGTGGTAAAAAAAGGATTTTTTCTTTTTTTAAAAAATCTTTATTCAGCAAAAATGTGTCCTAGAACGCTTCGTCAACGATTATGCATTAAGTTACTAACAAATTCGCTCCTATACGTGGAATGCGGGCAGGCGTAAATATCGCTGACGTTGAACAGAGAAAATAATCGATTCAGCCCTTTTGATAAAATATTGCCGTATTCATCCGATTTATGCAATATTTTTCTCAAGAATCTCATATTTTATGGTTTGGCAAGACCCAATTTCTAAAAAAATAACATGTCCATCATTTCGATTCAGTACTCCTCTATAAAATATTATTCAGCAAAAAGTGTTTCAAGCGTTTAGGCCTTCCGTGATCTTTCTCCAATTTGTTAAATCAGGTCTTGACAGTCTTTTAGAAACCTTTGTTTGTCGCCCTATTCTGGGCCGCTCATCGAGTTCGCTGTCGACGATTTTTCTTGCAGGAGCGTATGCCGGTGTCGGCATACAATTCACGATTCCTACGATCCTGATAATCTCCATTAACGACGTGGGTCCATGTAGTTCACGGAGAATTTTTCACTCGAACTCAGAATTCTTCGCTGCGCGGCATGATTGGTAGGTTTAGTGTCTGGTGCAGTTAGATTTTTATTCGCCAAGAGAAAGCATTGTCATTATATACATAGTTTGTATGGTCCATCAACGTTAATATTCCAGCTCATTCCCAAACGGATGGGTTCGTGATTGTTCAAAATAAATAACATTTTGTTGTACTTGGATGCGATTGCGCCCGTGTTTACGAACTTGTTTTAAATGTTTACGAAGGCAGCAGTAACATCTCACACTTTTAGGCCAATGATGTCAAAATAGGGTCCAATCATGTTAGATAAAATAGTTTTTCACATAACGCAATCTAAAGGGATCTATGCACGGCGTGTTAAAGATGGATCCCTCAGCAGTTGATACGCACTAAAGGTTTGTATTTGATCGCATTCGAATACATGCTATTAAAATAATCATTTGATTATTACTGCAAAGAAGCAAATGTGGTTAAAACCTATCGTATAGAATAATGTTGGCCGGTTAATGGACTATTTGAGACTGCAAATTACTGTCAAGTAATGCAGTGAGTCAAGTTGAAAAATCTTAACGTTTTGCTGAACTTTTCCGTTCTGTTAAACTGTTTAAAAAGGAAATGATAAATATGGAAATATTAGAAAATAACCATATCTCAGAAAGGAAGCGAGCAAACATGAAAGTGTGTTTACTTTTTGGGTATTCTAGTGTTTTTAGAGAAAAATTGCCAGATTAAAAACAATTCAATAAAAATTATCCAAAGTCGTCAAAGTCGTCAGAGTCAATAAACGACTGAAACGTTAATGTATATAACTCAAATATAAAGCGTCAAATATCCAATATAGCACAATTTTTGGCCTCTAGTGAAGACTTAAACATCGATGTGACATCAAAAAATTTCTAAAAAGTAGCTAAAATAAAAACTAAAAAACATCATGCAGCAAAATCACAAATTATCAACTTGTTATGCTTCGCCACATTCTCAAAATCGTAATCCCTCGTAGAAGTTTGAAAATTTTATTATTTCGACGATGTGACGATGTGTTTTTGAGTTATAAACACATTTGAGTTTTGACGAATTTCTATTACAGGATTTATTTTTTGTTTGCCGCGTGAAAAATAACGCCTTCTTAGACTTCTCAAAAGTGAAATAATTTTTTTAATATGTTATTTATTAGTCCAAATATATTTCGTTGCCTTCAAGGTATTCCCACTGAACACATTACATTTACGCCAACGTAAATGTATGCCAAAAAGTCACCCTCCGGTATGGCCTTCAGAGTGCCCGACGACTCTCATTGACTCTACAGTGAACTCAAAACGACGGCACTGGAGCGATTTTTCAGCTTTCTGAAATAGTGAGAAGGGTGTTGAATAGGGCGAAATGATGATTGTGCACGCATTAATGTGGTGCAAAAATCCAACGTTGCCTGCTTATAAATCTATCACATTTTTTCAAGTAACTTTATTCAAAAGACCCATAACGCTGAAATAATATTCTTCGTTGACAGTTTGGTCTGACGAAAGAAATTCGAAATGTACAATCCCAGATTAGCGATTATTTATTTTTTGGTTCGCGATATTTTCAACATTTTTTTCGGAAAACACAAAATCGTTATCGTCCATAAAAGTTTAAAAAATGCATTATTTTGGCGAAATGGCACTTCGTTTCTGAGTTATAACCACAACTGAGTTTTGGCGAATTTCTTTTTCAAGGTTTTTTTTACGGCGTGAAAACTTATACCCCTTTAGAATTCCCAAAAATGAAGTAATTTTCATGATTGAGCACTCCGTTCCCTATTTAGATGTTTGAATAAAATTTTGCTTTACAAATATTGAAGCGTTTTCCACAATTAACGACACCTGAAACAACAACAATCGTTTCTTCAGTTAAATGGGCCGGTTTGTCTCTCGTCCGCAGCATCCTTTTTCATCTAATGTATGCGATATTCTGTACCGTATTAGATCTGATCGTCTGAGCGCTGCTTTTCATATCCAAATAAGCTTATTGTCGCAGTCGCCATTGAGGAAAATTCGGACTTAGTGGAATTGTGCCGTAATAATTGCTAGAAACTATTGGAATAGGCTGTTGTTACTTCGAGGGCATGTACAGTTAGGATTTAGTTTTCTTGATGTCCACTTACTTTAACAGTTCTTAACAATCTTGTGGGTACCTCATCTGCTGTTAGTCGATGGTTTGAATTTATCTTAGGAATGGTCAAGTTGAATTTCCGCTGAAATGTTGTTTCATTCATATAAGGTTATCTATTTAGTGTTTTTAAAACCGCCTGTCTGGCAAAGACTCGACTGTTAAATACCTGTCATCTGAAGTGTTATTTGTTTAGTGAATGGTTTGCCGTTTACGAACATGTATTGTTTAACAACCGAAGAACGCGTAAAAATAGTTGAAACTTACTACAAAAGTGGTTATTCAAATGTGAGCTTTTAATCGAACAAAATTTCCTTGGGCGATGAAGCTCACTTCGCACTCGATGGTTACGTCAACAAGCAAAATTGTTACATATGGAGCTCGAAGAACCAAGCAAAATTGTTACATATGGAGCTCGGAGAACCAAGAAGTGGTTGTGGAAAAGAGATTGCATCCGGAAAAAGTGACCCTTTGGAACGCATTTTAGTCTGGAGGTGTCATTGGCCGTACTTTTTTTTTTTTTTTTGAAAGCTATGTATGTATGTCAAAAGGATCCACTGCTGCACCCAATCCAGAGGCGGTCATTTAAATGACATTGTATTTAGTATGTAATGTCAAGGTCCAAGCATTATAATAAAATAAAAGTTTCGTATAAAACATAGCTTTATGCGTGTTTAAGTTAACTTCACTTGTAAACGAAAAATGGATAACTCTACAAAAATGTTCCTCGTTATATTTGTAAGAAAAGTCATTAATCTAAATCCCTTTTCGAGGGTATTTTTATGCAGACTGACTGACCACTATCGCACCAAGCAAATATTTTGTACCTATAGGGTGTCCCAACAAGAACGCAAGATTTAAATTTGGCGCCATACGAAGTGTCATTGTTTAACGCTTGAACCAATTAAATTGCTGCATCAGTCATTTCCCGGTCGTGTTATTTCGCGTTTTGGAGACCAGAATTGGCCGCCTAGATCGCGAGATTTAACACCATTAGACTTTTTTCTTTGTGGTTTTTTGAAGTCGATGGCTTACGCGAATAGGCCGACGACGACTCAAGTCTTAAAAGAGAAAATTGGACGCTGCATTAATGAAATATCGCAGCATTTCTGCAAAACGGTCATTGAAAATTTCATTGAAAGATCGCGTGTGTGCCAGCAAAACCGCAGCGGCCATCTGCCCGATGTGTTGTTCCATACATAACCTCATTCTGTCTACTTTACGATATAATAAAGTTTCACGATTTTTTTTAAATATCTGTGTTTTATTTAAAATTTAAATCTTGCGTTCTTGTTGGGACACGCATTTAAGATCAAAACCTCCAAGAAGAATATTAAAAATGCAAATGTAGTCTTATCATTTTTACACTCCCTTGAATCGTGGGCATCGATTAGCCTGTTAAAAAAAACTTTTCGCTTTCGCGCGGGTTGCGCCATCCTCTCATTCACAACTATGAACCCCTATGCGAGGTCTCCAAGCGTCTTGTTAACCATCTATATCTTCCCGCAAGACAGCTACGTTAGATGCCACTATCGCTTCGTAATGTTCATCTTCATCCTGCCTTATAACATAATTTCTAAATGACTCTACAGGGATCTGAACAGGCTTGAGATGTCAGTTCTACGTTGTATCCGTATGACACGTATCATTTAAATCATTTTTAAAATCATTTCATTCCGTTAGGTGGATAGAAACATTTCTAAGTTAATGAGTATACTTAATGCTGGGGAGCGTAGTAATAAATCTAAATTTCTTCAATTATTGTAGTTTTTTATGTACTTTCAATATGTATGTTTATATGTTTTTTATGGTGCTTGGATTACCTTTCTAAATTATTTTGTTTCAAGAAATCTTATCAATATCTGTTATTTTCATTTCGGGTAATATTTGCGCTGTGTAGTACAGTGGTGCAACAGACATATCGTTCCGTCAGTAGCACTTAAAAATAATCACTAAACATGAACTATGAATAATCGGTCGCAAGAAGTTTAAGGTACGAATATAATTGTAATTCCATCCTAATCCTTCGATCCCATTGAGAAATTTCCAACTCTTGATGGATTCAAACATATAATATAAAGTGAAATCACTTACTCCAGCACTTATACCGGGTTATCCACTGTTCGGTTTAATTTTAATTTATTGTATTTATTCAGAATTGTAATTCAATTCAAATTCAAATAACTCTAAAGTAAAGTTAAATAAGACACATATAAATCTAAGGTTTCGATGAAATGGAATCATTTAAATGACCGCCTCTGTTGCAACAGTGGATCCTTTTCATGTAGTTTTCGACCACTTTTTCACATATTTCGGGCAGTATCTCGTCGATAACTTGACGTTTGTTGGTTTTCAAATGCTCCAACGTTTGGGGATTATCCGCTTAAACACGTTCTTAGACGTAGGCCCAAAAAAAAATGTATAGCCGCATCAAATTGCATGATCTTGGTGGCCAATTGACGTCGCCAAAACGTGAAATTACGCTTTCTGGGACCTTCTCAAGGAATAAAACCAAAATCGGTCGTATTGTGTGACTCGTGGCACCGTCTTGTTGAAACCATATATCGTCCAGTTCATAATCTGCAATTGTAGGCCAAAAAAAAAGTCGGTTATCATACGGCATTAGAGCTCTGAATTAAAATTCGGATTATCCACCACATTTCCACTAACAGAAACGATATTTTCAGCATTGCGTACATTGCGATGATGTACAGGCCTGACCACATCTGTAACGCTTCCAGTCTCTTCAAATGTCTTTATAATCGTGCCAATTCCTTGCACAGTAGGTCGACCATAATCACCTCGTAATGCACGAAAAGTGCCCACGTTTGAATCAACACTTTTGTAGTAAGTTCTAACTATTTTTGCGCTTTCTTCGGTTATTGAACGATCCACATTCCTAAATGGCAAACCTTTCACTAAATAAATAACACTTCACCCTGCATTTTCCCTATCTATCACAATAAACTAAGTTTAATCGGATTGTAGATAGTTGTTATCTGGGCTTAACAATTAAGATTATCCGAAAGTATGCTAAACAATTTAGCGATTGTATTACTTTCTATGACCATCAAAAGGCCAATCAGTAGCTCTTTAGGGGTTCTAGAGAAAGTGTAGTGATTTCAAGTGAACAATTTAAGAAAACACAAAATAAGTGAATAATACGAGTATAGAAAATATTTCGAATCGGGTAAATAAATAAAGCTAAAACTATTCAAATAGCAGGTAATAACTTAATAATATAAATAATATTGTGGACCCATTTTTACGTTTTCTAGAGAAAGATAAAGTCTGATAGGGCATTATTTTGCGGCCAATTATTAGATTAGACTTAATTTAAAAACATATGAAAAGGAAGTGAAATATCACTATAGTGAAATTTCACAATGCCGAAAAAATTGGAAATTCCCAAAAACGCGCGAAAGATATGACCAATTTTTATTTTCCATTTCTTCAAACATAATGTTATTTATTAGCCCAAATATATTTCATCGCCTTCAAGATATTCCCCCTCGGCCATAACACACTTACGCCAACGTTCTTTCCAAACATCGAAGCATGTCAAAAAGTCATCCTCCGGTATGGGCTTCAGAGCGCCCGGCGGCTCATGTTGAATCTCTATAATGGACTCAAAATGATGGCACCGGAGCGGTCTTTTGACTTTCTGAAATAGCGAAAAGTCACTCGGTGCTGAATAGGGCGAATAAGATGATTGTGGAGCGATATTAGTTGAATTATTGGCGAAAACTCACGAAATGGGAGGTGGTGCATTAATGTGGTGCAAAAATCCATAGCTGTCTGCTCATAACTCTATCGCATTTTTGCAGAAAATCTTACCCAAAGGAAATAATATTTCTATTATACGCTGAAATAATATTTCTATTATTGATAGTGTGGCCTGCCTGAAAAAACTCGTAATTCATAACATCACAATGATTGAAACGATGTTGATGTTGATTTTTGAGCAACTTCGGGTGTTATCTTTTCATTCTTGCTTAATCTTTGGCACAATATTCATTCGACTAGTTGGTTGTTTCTGGATTACTAGAACAGATCCAATTCTCATCGGCTATAATAAAGCGTTTTATAAAATAATGGCACACAGAAAAAATTTTCTTCATAATATTAATGAAACATTTTTCATTTAAAATTCTTCATTAATCCAATGAAGTTTTTCATAAATTTCATTGATATTATGAAAAAGTTGCATAAAAAAGTTATGAATTTACGAAACGGCTTCATAAAAAAGTTGCGTTAACTTGACTTCATTGGATTAATGAAACTTTTTCATTAGCTGTATGAAACTTCTTCATCAAAAGTTTCATAAAAGTGACTTCATAGATCCAATGAACATGTTCATTGTTCTTATAAAACATTTCATAGATTTTATGACAAAAATCATTAATTTGATGACATTTCGTCATTAATAATTTCATAATAATAATTTACCTATAGGTAAAATCACCTCTTCACAGATTTTAACGTGACGTTCTTTTTGAAAAAACTGAAATGTCTTCGATACCAATTGAGATTGAGATGCGTCTGTAACCTTAAATATCTTTTAAACTCTTTGAAATGCCAGCATCATCAGTAAGTTTTTAATTGTGAATCGACGGTTTCTGAATTCCAAATCATCGTCAACTCGTTCTCGGCCTTCTTTGAACTATTTATCCAAATTCCCAGCAAAATTTTTTAAAGTAGGTTGTAGCAACATTCATTCTAGAATAAATTCTGTTTTACTATGTCCCCGTTCCAGGGTGGCGCACCAATTGTGCTGCAATGGAAAATTCAAATATCTTTTTTTTAATCAATGTATTTTATTTATTTTATTATTTTTTTTTTTTCCTTTTGTGTAGAAAATTTAATTTTATTTTATGCAGGGTTATCCATTTTTCGTTTTCAAAAGTAAAGTTAAATAAAATAGAGTAGTTTCGCGCGTGAATATGACCCTTCGGTGGCTATATAATTCTGATTTAATAATTTCGCTTCATGTTAAACGAAAAATAGTTTAATAATGTCGCATATAAATTATTGTATCGAAATATATGCCGGTACATTTAAAAGCAATATAACGAAAATCCAGTTGTCCTTCAATCGTGCTATACGTTATCTGTTCTGTATTCGTCGAATTGTGCACGTGTCTCCGTTTGTGATACAATTTCTAGGTTGCTCTTTTCGAAATTTTGTAATTATTCGTTCATTGCGTTTGTTTTTTAATTTTATCAAAAATCAATCACCGCTGTTTCTTGTAAAATTATTTAAATTCACTCGATCAATTCACACTAATCAATTGATTATTCATAACACAAAATATTATATGAGTAGATCTTTTCAAGTAAGAGTAGCCAGGCAGTTTAACACACTTCCAAACACATTAAAAATGTTTTCTTCTTCCCAAACCATTTACAAGAAGAGACTTCTTGCGTATTTCCGCTTGACCCCTTTTTTTCTTTGATATTGCCGTCAAATAGTTTGCTGTCCATCTTTCTTTTCATTCTGAACGGGGAAATGATTATCGCTAAACTTATTATATTTTTCTTCCTTTTTATTTTTTTGAGCCATTACTTGTATAGCTTCTCAATTTCTTAGTAAAGTAAATCTTAAAAAAAATTACTTGAAGTTACTAATTTTTACCATTTAATCTGTTATTAAATTTTGCGTTATGTTACGGAAGTAGCCCTAAATTCCAATTAAAGTTATAATTCCGTATTTTAGGAAGAGAAACATATATAGTTAAAATCCTAATAAGTGAAGTAGACCGTCATATTGTAAATCATATTTTTCTGCTATTAAGATACATAACTTTTTTATAACATTAGTATTGTAAAGTTGTATAATGCATTTGTCATTGAATTATGGTGAAGATACGTTGTAATATTGTAATTTAATCAAATCGGCCTTAAGGCTTAAAATTACAATCCTGAATGTATAAATTAAAAAAAAAACAAATTCACAATTTATTTCATTATAAAGCTTGGACCTTGCCATAACGTACGAAGAAATACAATGTCATTTATATGAACGTCTCTGGATTGGTAGCATCAGTGAATAATTTTGAGGTAGTTTTCGAAAAAATATTGTCCAATGGAATTGGGATCGAAGAAATTCGGCATTTCACAAAATTTGCAATTTGATGACATATGAATTTTGTATTATGTATTGACTTCTAGTATGCATAAATCAAATATAATTCAAATTTTATATAGGGTACGATCAGACGATTGTAGTTTGATCTGCAATTTCTATATATATTGCCGGATTCTGCATACTTTGCTCAATTTGAAATTTTATTCAAATAACCAACAAACTACCAGACCGGCTTGTGTAATTGGCCCTTATATTAACAGTTATGAATATGAAATAAATGTTCATATACATATTTACATAGTCCTGCCATATGTTCTGTTACACAATTTCCAGCACTTATCGTTCAAAACTTCTTGCGGGAATAGAACCGTTAACTTTTTTTTCAGAACACATGCACTGATTAGTGAAGAATACTAGTCAGTTTGGTTTCAGTTTGCAATCTATTAACATGGAGTGGGGCGTTAAAGAGAATCGAGTCGGCCTAATAGCGTTGCATAAGTGCGGAAAGAGTGCTGGCCAAATTTTCGAGTTGCTAAAACCACTCGGAATATCAAGAATGTTCATTTATCGTGCTATTGCTCGCTTCAGCGAATTATCTGGAGTAGAAGACAGGCCAAAAAGTGGTCGCCCGCGCGTTGTCCGTACGAGTATGGTAGTAAAGGCAGTGCGTGAAAGAATTTGGAGAAATCCCATTAGAAAGCAGAAAATCATGTCCAAGGAATTGGATATATCAACCAGATCCATGTCTAGGCTGATTCGGGATGATCTGCATATGAAAGCCTATCGTCGGTCCACGGGGCATCTTCTAACTCCTCAGCTAAAAAAAATTAGGCTGGAAAGATGCAAGCGACTTTTGCAGTGGCACGCGGACAATGGCCATGAAAACATTCTGTTTACGGATGAGAAAATTTTTACCGTGGAAGAAGTTTTCAACAAACAAAATGACAAGATTTATGCCACTTCATCTAAAAAAGCGAAAAAAGTTGTTCCAAGGGTTCAACGTGGCCATCATCCCTCTTCCGTAATGGTTTGGTGGGGGGTCTCCCACCATGGTGTCACATCCCTCCATTTCTGTGAAAAGGGCGTAAAAACTGGTGCAAGGGTTTACCAAAAAGATGTGTTAGAAGGTGTTGTGAAGGGTTTGACCAATACCCTTTTCAATGGGCGTAGATTGATCTTCCAACAGGACTCTGCTCCTGCGCACAAAGCTAAAACCACGCAGGAGTGGCTCAGAGTCAATATTCCTGGCTTTATAGCAGCAGAAGATTGGCCATCAGGGAGTCCAGATCTCAATCCACTGGATTATGCTTTGTGGTCAGAATTGGAGAATATGGCTTGCAAGACTCCCCACAGAAATTTGGGAAGCCTTAAAACAGCATTAACCAGATCAGCGTCCTTGATCTCCATGGAAATCGTACGTGCGGCTATAGCCCAATGGCCACACCGTTTGAAAGCTTGTGTTAAAGCAAAAGGCGGCCATTTCGAGTGAATACAATTTTTTTTAATAACCAATATTGTCTTCTAATAAATGAAATAATTTTGAATGCAATATGAATATTGTTTTTTTTTTTTTTTATCGCGTTTTATATTTGTAACAGAACATATGGCAGGACTAGGTATATGTAAGTTTTTTCGAAATTATACTGCTGTGCTGTTGTTTTGAACGCATCTATAAAAATTATAATTAAGTGGAAAATATTAACACCGAAGACGATGGCTCCCATCCCGTCAGGAGAGAAAAAAAAAACAAAATCGTCACACTACAGACTACCATTGGCGCATTTTTTTTTTTTTTTGGAAAAAGGAAGGAACCGCCCTCCCTTCACAGTACGAAAAATAACAAACGTATCCGAAAATAGATCAATTCCCTATGATACGAGATTGAGTAATAACTTGAAGAAGCGTCGAAGCTGAGCCGCATAAATAAGTTGGCTTAATTACATGAAATGCATAAATTTGCTGATACACTCAGTTACAGCCAAGACGAGTGCTGTCAAAACTTGGATCGAATGGAGAGGTGGTGAACAAACTGAAAACAATCTGCAAAATAATGAAACATGCTACAGTTAAGACAAATGAGTGAATGAATAAAAGATTGCTTAAAACAAACAAAACAAAAAAAAAACAACAACAAGTATCACAAGTAGCAAATTAGATAAACAAAACTGTCAGTCATACGTGCTGTATACATTAGGGTGGCAGCGAAAACTCGTATTTGGTATTCTGAAGTTTGTTTGTTATAATATTTTGAAACTTGGTCTCAAAATACTTCGTGACGTTTCTAAGTATATAAATATCGTATTAGTTTTCAAAAAAATCACCTGTTCTTTGGTTTGACTTCACTTTAACGAAAACTGAACAATTACAAGGATCCTATCTGAAGTTGGGATTTTGTGAGCAAATTGGAAATTCGGGGTTATATGTAATTACGGGGGTATTAATTAATTATTAGTAATTAAATACACCCACAATATACTTCTGTTAGTAAAAGTGTGGCGGATAATCCGTATATCAATTCATAGCTTTATGGCCGTATGATAACCGACTTTTTTTTGGCCTGTACCTGTAAATGAAGATTATGAACTGGACGATATGTGGCTTCAACAAAACTGTGCCACGAACCACACAATCGACCGGTTTTTGGCTTTATTGCATGAGAAGTTTCCACAAAGCGTAATTTCATGTTTTCGTCAACGTCAACCAAGATCTTCCGATTTAACGCGGTTAGACTTTTTTTGTAAACTACGGCAAAGTGCGTATTTACGCGGCTAATCCTCAAAATTTGAAGCATTTGATAACCAACATACGTCTAGTTACCACTGAGATACCGCCCGAACTGTGCGAAAAAGTGGTCGAAAACTACCTGTAAAGGATCCAGCAATCCCGAGGCAGTCATTTAAATGACTTTGTATTTCGTACATAATAACAAAGTCCAAGCATTATAATGAAGTAAAAGTTTCATCGAAATGAAAGCTTCATTTGTTTTTATTTAATTTTATCGGAAATCGGAAAATGCATAACTCGGTATATACATATACTTGGGTGACTTAGTCAGACTAGATTCAGCGCTCAGAATAGGGCATATTAATAATTTTTTCCCTTAATTTGACCCATCGAACTCACGAACCCATTGAGGAAGTACAGGGTGTCCGTTGGGAAGGTATACTACTTTGTTTTGCCGCCATTTTGGTAAACATTAGTCTTGACAGTTCATATTTGGCAGTCGTGAAGTAGAGCCGTGGCAAATTTATTATGGAAAAATATTCGATAAACCAACGTGTTTTAATATTTAAAACATTTTATCAAAATCAATCAAACTGTAACGATGAGAAAGTTACGTGAAATTTTTAGGAGAAACAACGTGCCAACAAGATGCACTATTTATCGTGTAGAGAATGATTTCGAAGAAAGAGGGTCTGTAGCTCATAGGGCCAAACATGGACCACAACGTTGCGCAAGATCGGCTGAAAATATTACTGCTGCTCAAGAAAGTGTTCAAAACAATCTATTAACCTCAATTCGACGCCGTGCTCATAAGCTTGATCTTCAAAGAACAACTTTGGGCACAATTTGCACAAGGATTTGCATTTGTTTCCATTTAAGATTCAGTTGACACAAGAGCTTCTTCCACAAGACCATTTATGCCGTCGTACATATGCCAATAGGATGTCACAGCTCGCCCTTGACAACCTCTATTTTCATGAAAATTTATTCGATTTATTTCAAGAAATGGTGATGTTGATTGGCCTCCACGGATATCTGAAAAGCAAGGTTTATGCAAAAAAAAAAAAAAAAAAACAGAAACACAACTCAAACAAAGTATTCGTGATGAAATTAATGAAATCCCGCGTGAAATGTGTGAGAAAGTAATGAAAAATGTGCTCAAATAGCATTTGTGAACTAACAGAGGCGGACACTTATCTGATATTCTATTCCATGCATTATTGCCAAAATTAAATCAAACATTTATCAATAAAAGATCCATTTTCTTTCATTTAATCAACAATTATAAACAAAGTAGTATACCTTCCCAACGGACACCCTGTATATCGTATTATAGCATATGAGGAGCGTAAAGACAGAACCTTGAAAAGAATACGTGTTCAAATACATGTACTATATGTAAAAACCATTCTTTTTCTTAGGTGGCAACTAGATTAGACATCCTTATTTATTATCCATAGAAAACATTTCCAAGCGCTTCTATCTTCTGCGCTTCTTCTCCAATTAGTCACACCAAGTTTCAATAGTACTTTAAAGGTCGGGTCTTCCTTATGGATTTCCATTGTGTCCATTGAGTTTGTTGTCGAAAACTTTTCATGGAATTAGAACAAAGTCGAGTTTATTCGTTAATAATATTGGACCGGGTTATCTAATTTTGTTTTTCAAAAGTAAAGGTAAATAAAACACACATAAAACTATGATTTCGATAAAACTTTTATTTATTTTTTATTTTATTTTTATATTTTATTTATTTTTATTATTATTATTTATTTATTATTTTATTATTTATTATTATTATTTATTTATTTATTATTTATTTTATTTATTATAATGAATGAACTTTGCAATTATGTACGAAATATAATGTCATTTAAATGACCGCCCCTGGGTTAGTTGCAATAGTAGATCCTTTTGAGGTAGTTTTCGAAAAAATATTGGCCAATGACACTTTTGACGCTAATGCACAGTAAGCAGTCACTTTTTCCGGATGCAATGGCTTTTCCACAATCACTTCTTAGTTTCTCCGAGCCCCGTACGCGACCATTTCTCTTGTTGACGTAACCACCGAGTGAGTAATGAGCTTCATCGCTGAAGAAAATTTTGTTCGATTAAAAGCCAAAGTTTGAATCAGTAAGTTTTAACTATTTTTACGCATTCTTCGATTGTTAAACAATCCATATTCGTAAATGGCAGACTTTTCACTAAATATGTGACACTTCAGATAACAGGAATTTGACAGCTGACAACCTTGCCAGACTGGCGTCTTTGAAACCACTAGAAATATATATTATTATATTATAAAAGGGGAGTAAAAATAAATCCATCAATTTAGGTCAAATATGCACCGTTTTCTTCGATAACTCGTTGACATTGTCTCTCATAGAAACCCTCGTCCTTATGACCAAAAAACTGAGACCATAGATATTAAGAAAATATACGAACTTTTCACCAGCAAAGTCACTCGCCAAAGACAGAAACAGGTTGTAAACAACTGATGCCTGGTTCGGACTATACGGTGAATGCATAAGGACCTTCCAATGAAAGGCTATTCGGCCGCTTCGGCACAAAAGAAAAGTTCATCCAGACGGGAGCACTCCATAATAGATAAATTTCTGCTTATCCCATTAAATACACAGCATAATCTTCTTGATCGTCAATCCTGCCTTGGCCACCGTTGCTTCGGCTCAGTGCGATCTACCCATAACTGTTTTCATTTAACGTCGTAAATGAACCGCTTTTAAGAAATGGGTCCATTTAGTTGGAATTCAGCAGCGCTTGGCAGATGGAAATTCGCTTCATGAGGTTTTTATGCGTTAAGTCCTATTTCCTCTTTGCTTGTGTTCATCTTCGACTCGCCCTGAAGCATTATTGGGCCAAACAATCCCAAAACTGTCTGAGCAGGTTTTTTTAGTACGAAATCTTATCATTTTAATGTCATCTAACGCAAATCGCTCGCACTTACATATCGCTAGGTACAGGTTGCTAAAGCCATCTATTGGGAAAATATTGGATTTCTTTTTGACTATAGTACCTAACATTATTATTACATTATGAATTTGTGTTGTTTTGGAAAACCGATTTCTTGTAATCGTATAATTCTATGAAGGACTCCGCGGTTCTCATATAGGCAATTTGGTATATTATTATTATTTTTCACCCTAATGTACCTGCACGCGTATGTAAAAATCTTTGCCAACAGTAAATGTAAATATAAAGGGTGGCGCACGAATCGTGCTCTTATTTAAAGATGTTGATGGAGTTTTTTTAACCAGAACTGCGCTGAAGACATATGCGCTTCAACAGCATTTAGTTTCAGCAAGATGGAGCAACTACACACATAGCCCAAAGAAATGAATATCCAGAAACTCTATTTTGCGTTGGCTCCCAAGATCACCTGACCTAACTACACCATACTTTTTTTATGGGTTTATGTCAAGCAAGAGATGTACAAAACCAAGGAGACCAAGGAATTTGACTGAACTAAAGCGGGTAATTAAAACAATAATTGAGGCGATCCCGCAATGAATTTTATGGTCTGCAGTCACATATTTGTGAAAGAACATGGAGGTCATTTACGGTCTATCATCGTCAAAACCAATTAGTTATATAAGATAAAATTGAGTTTTCTATACGATAAAAGGAAAAAATGAAATATATTGATAAAAAAAAGGTGTTTGAATATTTTTTGTAGCACAATTGGTGCTCCACCCTGTATAAACAATATATAAGTTGAACGATAGCTCAGCATCATTTAGGCATAGGCTCGTTAACCTTTATTACATGCTAGATCAAATATACGGACATACTCGTTTCAGTGACGTATATTGAAAAGAGGGGTGAAAAGGTGACAAAACGAACTTAAGTAATGATAAAGACTATTAGTAGGGATACTCATACTTGTATTCCTGTGAAATTTAATTTTTTCGGTTCCAATGGCGATGTAAAAAGTTTAAAAACAGCAATACCCCACGTAAAAAACTGTATATTGAAATCGGCTTGACAGTTTCTTTCAATATCCATATATCCATTCTTTGAATATCCATATATTGGGGGACAAAAAATGTGGGGTTCTCTTGAATCTTATGTGCGTTTGCTTCAATTTTTACCTTGATCTTGTTTGTCTAAATTGAATTTTAGCTCATTTTCCTTATTTTACTTCAAAATATTATCGATGACATGTACGAGTATGTACTTTTATACTGCAATAGCCGGCGCTACCAGTGCAATTTAGTGTTCTCGTATTTACAAATAGATTTATATATATATATATATATATATATATATATATATCTTAGCTACGCCACTGGTATGATTTAAGTTATATGATAACTACTTATCCCATACTTGTAATGTGGTTACGAGTCATGAATTGAATTGAATCTCCCGCTACTACACAATGAATTTAGCTGATAATAAAAAGAAGACAAAAACAAACAAACAACAAAAGATATAACATTGGAACTTTTAGCAAACAAAGAAAGAAAAAGAAAAAAGATCGAAATACTAAAGAGAGTGAAAATAGTCACCCGACAATCGATTGTCCAGGTCCTATCGACTGTGTCATTATCACACGCTTAAGCGTGGGGTGGTCAGTAATTATGAATGGTATTCATAGCGTACTTATGCTCTGCCTCTCTCTCTCTATCTGTTTTGTTCTCTCTGTATCATTATGATTCAATTAATTGTGGGTGACTGCAAGTGCGGTAGAGATGCCAAGTTAGCATTTGGTATTTAGCGACATCGCAATAATTCCACGTTGTTTATTATTTTTATTTGAGCCATCAAAAAGTAAACGATCTCAGTGAATTTGTAAACATGGAAAGAATTGGCCACCGTTATGTAATTCAATATTTCCATTTGATAGGTCTCAGTCCAACCAATATTGAAGTCGAACTAGATTCTTCTCTGCGGGAGTCTGCTTTTTCATACACGATTGTAAACAATTGGGTAGCAGAGTTTAAACGAAGCCAATTGGGGTGTCCACACCAGACATGGTTAAGAAAATCTACAAAATGGTATCGGATGATCGTCGGCTGATGGTGCGCGAGCTAGCTGAAATGATAGGTATTTCAAAAAGCGCTATACGAGGTGCGATCAAAAAATAACCGTTATTTTCAATTTTTTCCAAAAAACATTTATTCATCAATTTCTATTTTATTTCCTTTAAAGTAGTCCCCCTCAGATATAATACACTTGTGCATCCTCGAAACCCTTCTAAAACGAGCTTTTGGTATCGCCAACAGCTCCTGTTTCGATTTTTCTTTTATCTCCTCAATCGTAGCAAAACGCTTTCCTTTTATCGGTGTCTTCAGTTTTGGGAAGAGGAAATGCCAGCGGGGGCCAAGTCCGGTGAATATGGCGGTTGAGGCATGATCGCGGTTTTGTTTTTGGCCAAAAACTCACGCACAAGCATCGAAATATGAGTTGGTGTGTTATCATGGTGTAAAATCCATGGTTGGTTTTTCCACAACTCTGTGCGTTTCTGACGAATTGCTTCGCGCAAAGGGCGCATAACTTCAAGGTAAAATTCCTTATTGACCGTACGACCCTGTGCCAAGAATTCATGATGCACCACGCCATTGTAATCGAAGAAAACAGTGAGCAAAACTTTCACATTTGACCGAACTTGACGTGCTCGGGCGACCAGGACGAGCATCGTCATTGACATCTTCTCGGCCTTCCTTAAACCGGTTATACCACAATTAAACTTGTGTTCTGCTTATAGTAGACTCTCCAAACGCCACAGCCAACATTTCAAATGTCCGTGCACATTTAATTTCATTTTGTACACAAACTTAATAAAGCTTTTTTGATTCAGTTTTTCGAATAGTAAAAAATCGAAGAGCACACCAAAACACGACTAACCTTTTTACCTGTCAAAAACAAACTGACAATCCAAAATGGCTGATATTGTCAACATATATAACAGACATGTGTACCAACATAACAGAAAAAAACTCACGAAATTTGAAAAAAAAGCGTTTTTTTTATCACACCTCGTATATTGCATATTGACCGAAGATTTGAAAAGGATAAAGCTGTGCTCAAGATGGGCGCCGCGCTTGCTTTCAATAGAGCAAAAACATCATTATGAAGATGTTTCAGTAGAGTGGCGATGTTTCACCTTAATAAAGCTGAATTTTTGCGCCGATTTATAACCATGGATGGATAGTGTAGAAAAATAATATTATTTCTGAACTTTTTTATGGTTCATTTTAAATCGGGTTCCACATAAAAATATTAAAAACACCTTTGTTTCGGTAATCAATTTTACTATACATTATTTAAAAATGAGCCTTATAATACCTACCTATAATTTAAGATTGCAGTTTTTTCACATATGTAAATGCACTTTTCATAAATCATTTAGAGTCACTTGGAAATCCCTGAGGGATGAAATGAAAAGGTCATTAAAAATATTTCTTTTATTGAAACTTAAATTGTGTGTTGACTTTTTTAGAGCAACAAAATAGTTGATTTATAAAAGCAGAAGTTATCGAATTTTATGAAAGAACAGAGATGTGAATTTGTAAAAATATATAACATTTTATTGTTAATAAAGTTTGAGATTTTACATATTGTATTGCAGCAAGAAAAATACTAATATTATGGTTAAAAGAAATCTATAAAGCAGTGTGCAAAGCTCCAATAGATACCTGCAGACATCTAAAAAGTTATGATAAAGACATATTTTATATTTTAAAATGGCTGTCAAGTTCGTCGTTTTATATGGGATGTGGATTTTTTTGAATAGATGGTTTTATTTCTGTCTAGTTACAATCATAAAGTAGAAAGCAGGGGGAAAAATAGGTCTGCAAAGTTTTAGTAGTATAATTTCGTATGGACATTTCAAAAACTGAAAGAAAAAAAAAACAATATTTTAGACTTAAAAGCCATTCGTATGCGAGAAAACTTGCAAATTTTATGTAAATTTAGTGTACTAGTTCAAAAATAAAAGTGAATTAATGATTTTTGTATAAAGATTATCAAAAGGGTTGTGATTATAGATCATTTAGTAACATTCGTAACCCAGAATTTAAGTCAAAATATGGCATATTTTCTCTAAATTTATGATATGTCGTAATATGATAATATTTAAAACGTTAAGACCGGGGACTGTAACGAAAATTCTATCTCGTTTTGTTTTTGATTTTGCAATTGTATTTAAAAGAACATGAGAAGTTCTATTTCGATTCATTTCGAAATAAATTTTCACTTTTTTCTTTTCACTTTATTTCGTGCTTGAAATGTAATCCGAAATCCGCAGTGATTCTGTTTCTCTAACATGAAATAAAACAGACATTTGATTAAAGAACCTAAAACAAAATTATTGGTTTATATAGTTTCTTCTGTTAATACGAAACAGAATGAAATCTGATGTTGCCATTGTTTCTTGGAGAAAATGGGTCGAAATCAAATTTAAAAAAGAAAAATGCCCTACTTATTTCTGTCTTCAGGAATTATTACAGTCAGAAGTGGTGAGACGGGACGGATTGTCAGAATATCACAAAAATATCTAGTTTTTCATGGAAAAACAAGCTAATTGGAGATGTTGCCTATAAGAAATGAGTGGTTTTAACGCGATCATTTACCTGCAGATATCATCCAAAAATTTCTCAGTTTTACTCCAAAAATGACTCAGATCCAAATTTACCGAACGCTAAACGAGTGCTAATTTTGACTGCACTTAGTGTAACTTATTTAAGCCTAAGAATATAAGGTCTAAATCGGCTATTTGTCGTAATAATTTAGTTGAGTTTTTCGAATTCTACAAATCATTATGACGAAAATTGATTTCTATGTGTAGCCTAAATGTGAGAAATTAATGGTAAGAAAATTGAATTTTGGCAATCTAGTCAATTCGAATGGGAATTACCGGAGTGTGTCGATGTGATTAATTTGTCATCATAAGCTACGATCTGCCGACTATCCTAAGTTTTATAAAGTTTCATAAATATTTACGGCAGTTGTCATTCTACAATCTAACAAATTAGCCAACCATAACATACACATATGGTCGAAAAAATAAGTACACCTGCTCGTATTTATTTTATGTTTAATTTTAGTTACTTTAACGGAAAGTAAACTTGGCAATTCTTTTTCATTTAAATAACTTTAATATGTTAATGCCTTTAAACAAGACTGGGGCTTCCCCGTTGTTTTCATTGTGAGTTAGTTTTGTTCACGAGTGATTTTCAGTACTTGGTCAAAATAATAAATACATTGCTCAATTCTTTAATATTACATACCCTGCTGTAGTCTTTTTAGAAAGGCTAGTTATTTTACTGTTGTTTATCTTTATTCATAACAAAATATGTAGTAGAAGAGTAAATCAGCCAAGGGTTGAAAAAGTGATTGTTCTCCGGAGGAGAGAAAAATTGTTTCAAGACTAAGATAAAGTGGCCAAAGTCTTCGTTCTATAGCAGAAACTATGAATCGGTCGCTATTTTTTGTACAAAATGCTTTAAAGCCTAAAAAGCCCGTCGAAACTCGCGCAAGATCCAAAAAAAAACTTCAAAAACAACAGATATTCGTATTGTAACACTTGCAAAGAGGGACCCGTTTGTGTGTTCAAGAGCGATTTCAGCAGAAATTGGAACTGTAATTTCATCGTGAACGGTTCGTCGTAGTCTACAAGAAGCACATTTACCAGGGCAAATAGCCAGAAGAGTTACTTTGCTTAGATAAAAAAATTTAAAGGCTAGATTGGTGTTTGCAAGAAGTCATTCCAATTGGTCCGGAGGAGACGATGAAAAAAAAAATGGAGAAACATTTTGTGGAGCGATGAAACAAAAATTAATGTATTTTGAAACGACTGTGCCCGGAATGTTCGACGCCCTATAAGAATAAGGAATTCCATGTTCGCTTTACAAAGAAGAAGGTCAAGCATGGGGGCGGCAATATTATGGTTTGGGGTTGTTCCTCGTGGCATGGTGTCGGTCCGATACATCGAATTACCGACACTATGAATAGATTCCACTACAAAAATGTTGAACTATGCTGAGAAAAGTATGCCTCTTAGATGGACATTCCAGCGGGATAACGATCCAAAGCATACTTCTAAGTTGGTAAAGGATTGGTTCCAAGATAATGATGTTGCCCTCCTTCACTGGTCAAGTCAATCTCTGGACATAAATCCAATGGAAAATCTTTGGGGAGAGTTGAAACAAAGAATTGGGAAGGAGGTTCTTTAAAATAAGGATAGTTAAGGAATTTTGTTCAGAAAACATGGTATGAAATGCTAGTAGAAACCTGCAGGAAGCTTATTGCCAGCATGCCAAAAAGAGTCAACAAAATAATTGAAAATAAAGGTGGATATACCGGCTTTTAATGAAACTATGCTGATTTAGCAGAAAAAAACGTGATTTTTTCACTTTTTTGCTTATTTTCACTAAATGTACTTATTATTTTGTCCAATGTTTTTTGATTAATTTCTTAGTTTTTGAAAAATACTGAATTTAACTTTTGTTATTGTTTTAGTATTTATTTTATTTCTAATGTTATAACAAAAGAAATTAGTATTTGTTTTTTCTTCTAATTTAAATAAATTTTCGTCTACGAGCCTTTAAAAAAAATATATATAGGGTGTACTTATTATTTTGACCATATGTGTAAATTAATCAACTTAAATAGTAACGAAACTGATTAAAAAAGATATTTGGAACTTTAAAACTTTTGGGCGTTAATTGTTCTGCTGTATCAAGTTCAGGAGTTCAGGCATTCAGGAGACGATGGAAAATTCCCACATCGGCTATTGCTAACATATGATAACGCGTGATGTCTGGCATCTGCACACGTAATACATAATATCATTAAAAGTAAAATATAAATAAATAAAGCATGCAAAACAGGTATGTGCCAGATGAGTTCCAATTTAGTTTAGTTATGTACAACTGATAGGGACCACCCACAGTACGAGTATTTTAGTGATTAGAGTTTAAATAAATATATTTTAAGTGCACCTACATTGTTATGTTCAATGTACGTGGTAAAGATACTCAGTGACGCGGCCTGTTACTATTCGTGCGTGCTAACATTAACGTGGTTTGTTGATATTCGTGCGTGCTAACACAAGTGATCTACCCCTTCATTCCATCGGATAACGGTATAAATATGCAGTGTGCAGAAATCGTACTAAGAATATTTTTAATGCGAATCCCGTCACTCCGAAACCTCCAGCTCCACCACTGTCTTCCGAGATTTTTAATCATTATAAGGCGGTTAAATTTGTTAACTTAAGTTTTAGCGCTTTTTTTTGTTCACCCACTTTTTGCATTTAGGAAATTTTCTATCATTTTACGGCAACCCTGAAATGAAGACCCAAACTAAAGAAGTGCCATTGCAAATGGGGAAAACGCACAAGAGCATAAAGACCACTCACTCATTCGCATGCTTAGTATACTCATTGGGTCTGGTAATGATCACAAATGAATTAAACGGTCAGTTTTGTAAAGTCCATGCCCGAGGTGTGAGCTCGTTAGTCTTATCTCGTATGGAACAAGGCAAGATGCAAGAAAACGGAAGGAAAGCGCGAATTGCACATTAAACTTGGCACACTCACAGCGGCTGAAATCAAATTAAATCGTTGAAATTGACACTACAAGCGTAATAACATATAATAATAGAATAAAAAAAACTACGACGATAACAAAAACGTAAAAATTTGCAAAGTTAATGATATTGAAATTTTATTTAATTCATAAATTTGTGAGGAAGGTGTTAATTGAAAATACTGAGAAAAAAAATTGACAAACCCCCCAAAAAAATCTCAACACAGATTTGATTAAATTTGTACTGACGCAACTGAGCGGTAGGTGAGAATGTGTCTCAATAAGAGAAAGAATTATCGTCGCCGCTCTAACGAAATTGAAATAGCCAAAGAACATCATCACAGCACTCAGCTCAGCCTCATGTTGCGCAAATTGATGAATAACGTGTGATAAATGTGATTTTGACATCGGTTTTTTTTCTGCTTTGCTTTAATTCAAAACATAGGCTTTTTGCTCTCATGTATGATCTGGATAACGGCTTCAAGGTGTAAGAGTGTGTGTGCGTGTGTGTAATTTTCAAATACAAATTTAGATAAATGAATATAAAAAACAATACAAACGAAAAAAAAAAAAATAATAATAATAGTAACCGTTTCGAAAACATTGTGTAAAAAGCGCTTTTATTTTATTATTAATATTAGTTGCGGGAATAGATTGGCTTTGAATAACACAATATCAACGGTCAAAGTGAATTACTCGCAGTAAAAGGTGCGACAACTTTTGAAACATCAGCCAAATCTAAAAGTATTACGATTACCATTATTGTCAATTGATACCAAATTAGTTGAAGTTTAATTTACAAGATTTGTTTGTAATGTTGATGTGATTATGTGAAATATTTCAACATCAAAGTGTTCCGATAACAGTAAACAAAATATCTATATTGATCATCGAAAAATTTGAATACCGAATATCTACTAAAGTAAGTGGTTTTAAGACTTCTAATAGATACATTTTGTAAATGAATCGCTGAGGAGGTATAACGTTCTCATCACAGTGGGGATTAACATATTCTCTGGCAGGCAAGCTGTCATTCTGTCTTCCTGTTAAGCCCTGAAATGCCGCAAATCTCTTAAAGAGATGGCTCAGCATTTCAACATTCACCTTATGTGGGTACCGGGCCACAGGGCCATACCAGGGAACTACAACAGAGCGGGCGGACTGGCAAGACTAGAGACAACCTTACAGACTCCAGCCGAGTTGGGGTCCGTGGGTATGCCTCTAGCCACTTGCTAGCTCCTACTGCGATATAGAGCATATTTAGCAGCAAATGGTAGGTGGGCGTCTGTCCGAGGCTATGATCAAATTCAGGCAGATGTGGTCTCGCCTAAATCTGAAGCGTTCATACAAACTGCTGTCGCTATTAAGACCTGATATCTCATTACTTGTATTCGTCATGACGGGACACTGTCTGATTGGAAGACATGCAGTGAGACTGAAGGTTGCGAGTAGTGACTTCTGCAGGAGCTGTAGGGATGAAGAGGAGGAGAGGAGCCTATAGAACACCTTCTGTGCAATTGCTCCGCCCTGGCGAACACGCGGGGATCAGCACTGGGCTCTTATTTCTTTAGCTCTTTCAGCAATCGTTTACTTCGTACTTCTCTTATCTTTATAAGCATTCTGCTTCTCTCTCCATCTCTTTATACTGCCCCCGCAGCTCTCGTTACAATTGTCTGTAGCATTGCCATGTATGCAGCTTCGTTCTACAAAGGTGTTATGTGATGTTCTTTATCGTACCACCAGGACTTGCCACGTGTGTGCCATGCATAATGGTGACCACATTACTTTGTGCTTATTTATGTACATTTTTCGCCTTGTTAAATCGAATTATGTTCATATGCCTTCTGTTTATTACCAACTGATTCATTTGGCTTCTTTTATGCTCAAAATATGATCAAGTTGCCCTGCGCATATTTCTATGTAAGAATCTGGTTTCATTTTCTCTGTCGTGGCGAAAGTGATCTATCTGAATATGTTATTAAAGTAATTGTTAAGCAGACTAATTTTACCGATTTTTGGACTAAAACTGTTTTTCCTTCCTATTTTGGCAATAAAATCTCCTAGAAAAATGTGAAATTTGTAATGAAAACAGCGTTCGTAAGGTTCTATTAGGCACTCATAAAATGTGTGATTGGTGGTTCCACTGCCTGTGCCTTCCGTCGTGGCATTTGCGCAATGTCTGTGTAAAAGAAAAATACTTTACCCTTACAAGAGTTGTGGCTACTCGGTTGCTGACAGATCCAAACCGCTTAGTAAGATGTCGTCTAGTGACTTCTACAGGAGCTGTAGGGATGAAGAGGAGGAGGAGTCTGTAGAACACCTTCTCTACAATTGCTCCGCCCTGGCGAACCCGCGGAGATCAGCACTGGACTCTTATTTCTTTAGGGACCTAGGAGATCTGGACGATATAGATATTGTCCGGCTTGAGAGCTTCATGGGGCGGTCAGGATGGTTCAACAGAGGGAAACTATTGATATCCATATCTCCAGTTTCCATGGTATCACAATGGACTATGTAGTCCAATTGAGTCTGCCTATTTAGACTGTCACACTCACCTAACCTAACCTTGCTAGGCCTATATGCGCGATTGAAAACAATTATGTTTGTCCACAATTTCGACTGAAAAATGCGTGTAATTGTTCTTAAGAAATTTGGCAATATTAGTTCAGTTGTAGGCAGAAATTTAATTTATCTTATTGTTTGGAAATAATCTATAGCATTTTTTAATTAAAGTAAAACGTTTTCCCAATTAAATGAAACCTCTTCCAAACTAAGTGCAATTAATTTAAAATTGAATAAAACTTTTCAACAAATCTTTTAAAACAAATAAGCTTTTTTCAAAAGCTTTTTTAGTTAATTCAGTTAAAGGTCGTTCTTCTACTATCAATTATTTATTTATTACCAACTACTAAGAACTAAATAAATAATTGCTAAGAGGATATAATTCAAAAAACTTACGAAATTGATTATACTATTGATAAAGTTGGCTGGACGAATTGATATTTCGGTGTTCGCCAAAACACCTGTCTGTGCTTTCTCGAACATCATCGTCATCTTAAGGGTCTACATATAACTTTACAAAACAATTGAGAAGCTTTTCTCACTGATGCAAAAATGTTGTTAACGAAGAGCACAAGTCAAATATAACTCAAGTATCAATCAAATAGAATAAAAAAGAGTGAAATAAAATAAAAAGAAGTGACAAAAAAGAGTGAAATTATTGATATTTCATAATAGTAATGGTTACCGTAAAGAGCTAATTTGCAATACATTATTAAAACTTCCAGATTTAAATATGGATCAATTGTAAATTAGTTGTAGTTTATGTTGCTATTTAATACATTTCGGGACAGAGAACCAAAATTCCCCACCCCTTGTACTCTGTATTTATTGCCGTACTAATTGCAGGAGGTAATAAGTTAAAAACAAAAATATCGAATTGACCCCGTAGTTTTGTTAATTGTAGTGATTTGTTTTGATTAAACCAAACATTTTTTTAAGACAATCTTTGTATGGCTTAATAAAATTAAATACAGATCATCAAAATTTACAAACAAGAGTACATAAATTTGTTCTAAAGTATTAATTTGTCTTATATTTAAATCTGTATAGATACATTTGAAAATGTGGCGGTCAAGAAAAACATATAAAGGTTTAAAAGGTTATTTTTCTAATAGGGTTAGTCATTTTTCGTTTTCAAGTAAAGTTAAATAAAACACACATAAAGCTATGATTTCGATGAAACTTTTATTTCATTATAATACTTGGACTTTGCCATTACGTACGAAAGACAATGTCATTTAAGTGACTGCCTCTGGATAGGTGGCCGCAGTGGATCCTTTAGAGGTAGTTTTCAGAAAACTGCAATGACACCAATGACACTTCCAGACAAATACTACACATCAAATAGTCACTTTTTTCGGATGCAAAGGCTTTTCCGCAATCACTTCTGTATTCTCCGAGACCAATATGCGATAATTTTGCTTATTCACGTAACCACTGAGTGACAAACGAGCTTCATTGCTTTTGTAGCAAGTTTCAATAATTTTACGCGTTATTCGGTCGTTAAACGATCCATATTCGTAAATAGCAAACCTTTCACTAAATGAATAACACTTCAGATGATAGGTATTTAACAGCTGACAGTCTTACCAGACTGGCGATTTGACGTGGATAATCCCCAAACGTTGGAGCATTTGAAAATCAACATTCGTCAAGTTATCGCCGAGAAACCGCATGAAATGTGCGAAAAAGTGGCCGAAAAAGATCCACTGCGGAAACCAATCCAGAGGCGGTAATTAAATAACATTGCTTTTCGTACATAATGGCAAAGTTCCAATCATTATAATGAAATAAAAGTTTCATCGAAATCAGAGCTTTATTTGTGTTTTATTTGACTTTACTTTTGAAGCCGAAAAATGAATAACACGGTATCGAATGTACGGCATAAACAAAAATCTGGTCCCTATTTCAGTATTGGAATGTCGCTAAATTTTTTCACGAGTAAAGAATGTCTCGTGGAATTTTTTTCTCCGTGAAAGAAAGAATGTTTTCTTAAGTGAAACCACAGTATATCAAATAGAAATTGATTAATACGAGAAGAAAGTATTGCAATTTTAATCCATTCGACTATTTACTTATAACGCCATAATTGTGGGCATGATTATTGAAAGATATTAGAATTATATTTCATATTTCAGGGAAAAGTTTTGGCTCTACCGGGTTTTTGGCACCTGTCCAACTTTGTGTTTTTTTAGAAAACTCTCTGAAAACAAAAAGTTTAGTTTAAAAACAGATTTTCGTATTTTTATCATTTTTAAAAAAATCAAATACAACAAAAGTTTAATTTTAATTGTGTTTTTGAAAAATGACTTGCTTTTTGATGCTTTTGTTGATGCCTAATGGCTTTGTATTCAAATCGAATATCCCGAATCAGCTATTGTGAAATAAATGTGAGCAATTTAAAATTGATCAATTTGTGGGCAGAAGACAAACATCCACATGAACTCGTAATCTCTCACAATACAATGTGATGTTTTTATATAATATGTAAACTCTATAAGCAGTACCGGATGACGACTTATCAAAAATTTTCTCGCCTATCTATGCATTTACGTTGTGCAGGCCTACTTATTTACATATACACCAATGTACGAGGGTTGCAGGATAAGTAATTGAGACTCATATATATATATGTATATCTATTTTTATCGTTTTAGTTACAAGTACAACTGTTTTTCGAATTGTAGAACAGTTCTGAATAATTAATTTTATACCGTCCCTTAAATAGGCCGATGCCTTAGAGACCATTTCCTTATGTTTAAAAATAAGAAGGATCGAAGTCACCTGAAATTGCGGAATATTTGGGGGCCAATTCAAATTTCTACATATTACATTTGTGTTCAGAAACGATTTGCAGCACTCATCTGGAGGACTGGTTTGATTTATCTAAATGCATTTAATGCAGGTATAATATTGTTATACAAGCTAGCGTGCGAATCGTGCTACAAACGCACTGCTAATGTCAATGGGGGCCGTTATTTCATGACATTGAAAGAGATTTTTTGTCTAGAATTGCGCCGAAGGGCGTATCTGATTTAACAGCATTTGGTTCCAGCAAGATGAATGGAGCAACTGCACATATAGCCAGACCGGTTATGGCGGAGCTCCAATGAAAATTCCCAAACAAATTAATATCCAGAAATTCCACTTTCCGCTGGCTCTTCAAGGTCTCCTGACTTGACTGCACCATGACTGGTTATGTCAAGCTAGAGGTGTACAAAACGAAACCAAGGAAATTGACTGAATTGAAGCAGTTCATTAAAATAATAACTGAGGCGATCACTCTTCAGGCCGCAATGAATAATTTTCTGATCAGGCGTTGCATATGCGTGAATAAGGATGGGGGTCATTTACGGTCTATTATTATCAAAACCAATTAGTTATATAAAATAAAATTGAATTTTCTATACTACAGGGTGGCGCAATAGAACGTGCGGGGGGGCGCCTACAACATCGTTGGGTTGGCGGGCTCATGGAGTTTTAGTCGCTATGAATCACTTCGACGGGAAGCGTCGCGCATTTTGCGTGCGCGCATTTTACGAGAACTTTCGTTTATATATTGCTACTAGGCGACTATATTGTGCTGAATGTGGACTACGGCGAATTAGTGAAGCCCCGAGTGCTAATTTAATTAAAATATGGGTAAAGCGTTATGAAGAGACCGGTTCAATATTTAAACCACAAGCAAATGGTCGCCCAAGAATATCTAGGACCGAAGAGAGAGAGTTATGGAGTCAGTACGAGGAAATCCACAAATGTCGACTCGCAAGAGATTGCGACGAAGTTTGCAACAAATTTTAACATTGGATCTTAAACTGCATCCATATAAGCTGCAATTAACACAAGAATTGAAAGAGTCTGACTTCATAGCAAGGCTCGCATTTGCTAATGAAATGCTTAATCGATTTTCCAATTTTGACAAAATCCTTTTCTCTGACGAGGCTCATTTCCATATGAATGGGTTCGTAAACCGTCAAAATTGTCGTTACTGGAACAGTGAAAATCCCAAAATCAAACACCAGAAACCATTGCATAGTCCTAAAGTGACAGTATGGGCAGCAATCTCTGGCAGAGGAATAATTGGTCGTTTTTTTTTCGAAAATGCGCGGGGCCAAAACGTCACGGTTAATACGGAACGTGAAGAATAGTGAATTCCAGAACTTGGTTCCAACAAGATGGAGCTACCTGTCACACATTAAATGACTCCATGGCGGCAGACTGATTTCGAAAAGAGGTGATATCCCATGGCCCCCACGTAGTCCAGACTTGACGCCTCTAGACTTTTTTTTGTGGGGATACCTCAAACACAAAGTCTACAGTAATAATCCAAGAAACATCGTTCAGCTCAAGGAGAATATCCGTGGTGAAATGGCAGCCATTACACCAGTATTACTGAAGAAAGTTTTCAATAATTTTCGTTTGCGGTTAGAGGAGTGCCGTCGTAGAGAGGGTCTCCATTTAGACGATGTTATTTTTAAAAAATTAACTCCATTTATTACTCTACAATGCCTTAGATTTATTTTAACAATACCTTTTGTGTTTATTTTTTAATCTATTTTTTAAATATACACGTTCTATTGAGCCACCCTGTATTAAAAAAGAATATAAATGAAATACTTTGGTTAAAAAAGAAGCTATTTAAATGGTTTATTGGTGCGCCACCCTGTATATATTCTAATGCCCCAAATGTGCACAAAATTCTCCTTCTTCGATTTTCGTTTTTATTTACAAATACAACTACAAATACTTACACATAACTGCACCAGCAGAATGCATATCAAATTAAAAACCATAATCTTATCTATCCGTATATGCACTCTCTCTTCGGGGTTGTTGTTTATACCGGTAAACAGTCTGTAGTGATGAGAATATTTAAAATATTTTTCTCTCAGATGCAACAGCACTGGCATGTTGTATAATAGCAGCAATACTCCTCAGAGATCTTTAAATGGAGGTGCAAAACAAAAGCAACAAATAAACATATAAACATAAAAGTTAGGCTGAGAATTTAAAAAAGTAACCGCATTTGTACGAGGTGTGTTCAAAACTAAGGGGAATTTTAATTTTTCTCAAAAAATATTCATTTATTCGTCAATTTCTATTTTATCTCCTCCAAAGTACCCCTCAGATATATTACGCTTGTGCCAGCGTTTTTTTTTCAATCCTCGAAGCAGTTTTGATATGCACTTTTTGGTATGTCTTTGAGCTCTCTCAGCGATTCGGTTTTTATTTCCCCAATCGTTGCAAAACGCCGTCCTTTCTTGGATCTCTTCAATCTTGGGAACAGGAGAAAGTCGCAGGAGGTCAAATCCGGTGAATAACGTGGCTGAGGCATGATAACGATGTTGTTTTTGGCCAAATAATCTCTCACAAGCAAAGATGAGTGAGCAGGTGCATTATCATGATACAAAAGTTATGATTTTTTTCCACAATTTCGTGCGTTTTTTTTTCGTATTGGTTCACGCAAACGGCGCGTAACTTCAAGATAATACTCATTATTTATCTTACGACCTTGTGGTAAGAACTCCTGATGCACTACGCCATGGTAATCGAAGAAAACAGTGAGCAAAACCTTGAAATTTGATCGAACCTGGCGTGCTTTTTGTGGTCTTGGCTCTCCTGGGCTCTTCCATTGGGACGATTGGGCTTTGCTTTCGATGTCATAACCATATACTCATGATTCGTCACCTGTTATGACCCTTTTAAGCAAATCTGGATCATCGTTGACGTCATTCAACAATTCCTGAGCGATGTTCATGCGACATGGTTTTTGGTCAAAATTCAACAGTTTTGGAACGAACTTCGCTGCCACACGCTTCATGCCCAAAATTGCCAAAATGATTGCATGGCTTACGCCAACCGATATGCCGACGTCCTCAACAAATTTTCTAATTGTGATACGACGATTATCCATAACAATTTTCTTCACTTTCTGAACATTTTCAATAGTTGTTGATGTGCTGGGGCATCCGGAGAGAGCGTCGTCATTCACATCTTCTCGACCTTCTGTGAAAAGCTTGTACCACTTGTAAACATTTTTTTGACTCAGAGTACTCTCACCGTATGCCACTGTTAACGTTTCAAGCGTTTTCGAGCACTTAATTCCATTTTTCACACAAAATTTGATGCAACTTCTTCGATCCATTTTTTTCCCCATTAACAGGAAATCGCCGAACACACAAAACACTTGTCTTATTTATGCTTCTCGCAAACAAACTAAACATGCTATATGGATAAAACCGTCAACATATTTTCAAGGCGAGTGTACCAACATAAAAAAATAAAAAAAAAAAATAATAATCGAAAGTTGAACGTAGGTAGCCCGCGAAATTTGAAAATTCACCTTATTTTTTAAACACACCTCGTATGCAGATGCTGCCACTGAAGTCTAGGAAAACTAGTCTAGTGTTGTAAGCATGAGTTTGCTTCTACATTCGATTTGTGCTCGACTTTAAATAGGATGTTTGCATGGAAATATTCTAACTCTTTAAATAATCAAATTATTTGGAAATATAAAAGTGGGAAATCTCTAATTTCTCCCACGAAACAATTTAAAGTAAATCGTTATATCTTTTGCAGATTTATAAAGAAATATAATTCTACAAATGATATAACAATAACACAGCACTCGGGTGTGCGGCCACGTGATGGTAGGCTCACTTGTGGCATTTACAAAAGAAAGAAATCAATTTGATACTTCCATAGAAGGTAGTAAAAGCGTTAAATTTAAATGTGCACCACAGCACAGTTCTTAGATAAACAATAGAAAATGATTTAAGAAACTACAGACCTGCCAAAAAAACCTAGGATTAAACATTAAGTTTAAACGAAAAATAAAGAGTGTTGAAGAGTTAAAAAGTTACCCAAAAATTGTCATGAAATTTTATTTTTACAACATTGAAGACTTGCATTTGCTAAAGCTCATCTTAACTGAACCGTTCAGAGTTACATAACAATTCTTTTCAGCGGTTAAGCAAACTTCAGTTTAATAAATTCGGATGGAATGTGTACGAGCTGTTCGATGTCAGACAGGTACATGATTTGATACTCGAAATTACAAAGTTAATTCCAACCATGAGGGTGGAGGCTTTATGATTTAGACCTGCCTTTTGCGTAAGAGTCTGGAAGGGGCCTCTCGACAGAAGTGAAGGAATTATGGATTGTTCTATGTTCTAGAATTAACGATAGTATCCCATGCAAAATAAGATATATCGCTTAAATGGACATTTCAACATGACAACGACACACGTCAAAAACATTTAAAGGATTATCTCAGAGACTACCAAATTCAATTTCTGGAATGGCCGGGTCAATCACTGGAACTGAAATCTAATAGTAAAATCCTTTTGCAATTTGAAAGAGAAGGATTTCAAGCCAGACGTTTCTCACTATGAATGCCTTGTTTGAGGCCCTAAATGAAAGTTAGAAAAAAAATTCTGAAGTCACTATAAAACATTAACAGGTGCGCAGCAGCAATCAGGACTAAGCGATCTTGCCATTGTTTTGCACAGATAAAATTCAGAATTTTGAATCGGAATATTCAATTCAGTTTTGTAACAAAAATTAAGACCAATTTCGAATATATGTTTTGTGTTTGATGAAGTATAAAAATGAGATAAAATTTCGGACATATTATTTTTTGTCTTTTTAAGTGCGATATACAGTGATGTGAAAAATAATAAGGACACTAATGCCAAACTATAACATTTGATCAGATAATAAGTAAAAAGAGAAACTGCTAAAAATAACTGCACTTATTTTTAGGTAATATATTACAAAAACGAGTTCCATTATGTTTTTTAAAATTATTGTTTTTATTTTATATTTTTTTTTTTAGTAAATTAAACTTAAAATACAAATTCACCATGTGAAAAAAAATAAGGACACATCGTGTTTTCATGTAAATAATACTATAACATTAACAAAAAAGAAGAGATTCACAATTAATACTGTTCTAATATTATTTTCCAGTGATTAATATTTTGTTGAGGCTCCTTTGTTTTTTAAAACTGCTAGGCATTGTCAGGGCATAGCGTCAGCAAGGTTTTGACAGATTGAAATCGGTATATCATTCCACGCAGCCTGAATTAATTCCCATAGCTGATCGCAATTCGTGAGACACTTTCCTTTAATTATAGTTTTCACTATATTCCACAAATTCTCGATCGGATTTAGATTTAGACTGCGCAGGCCCGTTCTAATAAATTTATCTTGTTATTCAAAAACCACGTCTTGGTGCACTTTGCCGTATGTTTGGGGTCATTGTCCTGTTGGAACACCCATCGCAGTGGCATATTTTCTTCGGCATAAGGAAGCATACAATTTTGTAGAATGTCAACATTATTTGTTGCTTTCATAATGCCCTGTATACGATACAGTGGCCCAACACCATAGTAAGAAAATGATCCCCAAACAATGATATTACCACCGCCGTGCTTTACCGTCTTAAGAGTGTATTTTGGGTTGTATTCCGTATTAATTGGTCTTCTTACAGTATGAAGACCCCTATCTGAATTAAATAAATTAATTTTTGTCTCATCCGACCATAAGATATTTCTCCAGTTTGCTTGAGACCAGCATGAGTGAACTTCAACAAATTTTATCCTTTGTTGTACGTTCTTCTTTGACAACATTGGTACTTTTCTAGCTTTATGAGCTTTAAGGTTCTCTTTAATAAGTGTTTTTCGAATTGTTGATGTGTCAATTTCTATGTTTAAATAATTTTTTTTTATCTGTTTCGATGATATAAATGGATTCTTTTTTACACATCGAATAATTCCACGTTTAACTGTAGGTGTAATTTTTGGTTTTCTACCACGTGTTTCTCTTACCGGAATCCATTTGACTGCATTTTCAACTATTGTTTTTGAAATTCCAAGCAAAATTGAAATTTTTCTATAAGAATTTCCATCTTTATGCAAATTTTTAACAGTTTTTCTTAGTTCTAGGTCACAGTGCTTAGATTTTCCCATTTTTCCCTAAAAACTACAAAATTTTGCTGTTCTTAAGTTTGAATTGAGTTTAAAGTTTCACTAATATCACTCTTCTTACCTTTTGTACACAAAAAATAACTTTTAAAAGTTTTGATATTATTTTATTTTCGTTAATCGACAAACTGTCCTTATTAATTCGCACAACCAAAACCAACTGATCTCTGCTTAATAACCTATTTTTTTTTTAAATGTATACAAATTCTAAGAATTTTTGTAACGGAACTTGTTTCTATAATATATTAGCTGAAAATTAATACAGTTATTTATGAGCAGTTCTCTCATTTTACTTATTTTCTGATCAAATGTTATTGTTGGGCATAAGTGTCCTTATTATTTTTCACATCACTGTAAATGTTGTTGATTTTGTTTTGCAAAACACTGTATATATTAAATGATGGCAAAACACATCCCTGTTTCATGGCGCCTTAGTTATCATTCAACCTTCGTACTTTGAGATAACATCATAAATGAATACGCTTTAGAACCAAACAAAAGACTAAATTAATAAAGAAATTTAAAAGATTTTTCCCAGTTTTTCCACGATATTCTTTCGTTTTGTGGCCTATGTATATGAATATGCTATATTATTTAGAGTCAAACAAAAGACTAAATTTAATAAAGAAAGTTAAAAGATTTTTTCAATTTTTCCATCGTATTGTTTGATTTTCATTCACAAAGTTTTCGTTGGAGGATTTCTAAAAGAATTAGTAATACATCGAATTGTTTGCGAGTTTTCGAAGTATGATAAAAAGTATCACTGATGAAATGTTAATTCAATTCTCAACAGTCTCAAATGAAGCGTTTTAGACTAAATTATAATACATATTTGCAAAATATATTATAATTTCACAACGAAATCGTCTTTATTCTGTCACAGTTGTCATGCAATCCCCATGTTTTAAGATAACATCACATAACGTAATATATGAATACGCTATATTATTTAGAGTCTAACAAAAGACTAAATTTAATACAGAAATTTAAATGATTTTTTCAGTTTTTCCACGATATTCTTTGTCGCCTACATTTATAAAGTTTTCATTAAAATTAATAGTATACTATCGAATTGTTTGCGAGCTTTCGAAGTACGATGAAAAGTTTTCATGATTAAATATTAGTTGGGCGGAATTCAATTTCAGTCCGCAATAAACTATTTTATACTAAACTAGCTGACCCGGCAAACGTTGTTTTGCCTTCAAAATGTTAATGTGGTAAAAAAAATTAATTGCAAAAATCTCATCTCCAACGCCATCTATCACTTCAAATAAAGCCTTTTAAACCTTCCGGAATACTCAACCAATAATTTAAGACCAAAATGAGCCAAATCGGTCCAACCGTTTTCGAGCTTTAGCGAGACTAACGCACAGCAATTGATTTTTATACCTATATATATACAGGGTTGCCCATATTCGACGGACCCATGTTTTTTAA
>JAHXMU010026488.1:63034-82222 GCA_019455685.1 Philornis downsi
GGCGTTGCCAGATGGGTCCGTCGAATATGGGCAACCCTGTAGATAATAGATAATATAATAATATATGTATATATATAGGTAGATAGATTATAATACATGTTTGCAAAATATATTAATTACTGTTTTATCTTTATTCAGTCACAATTGTCATGCAATGGCCGTGCTTTAATATAACATCACAAAACGTCGTGTACGAATAGGCTTCATAGTTTAGATTAAATTTAATTAAGAAATTTAAAGTATTTCACCAGTTTTTTCTTTTTGTGGTTTTGTCGTCAATATTTACCAAGTTTTTATTCGTGGATTTCGTTAAGAATGAATAATAAGCCGAATTATTATTGTGAATGGTATAATGAGGAGTATACGTGACTATCGAACGTCTTATTACGGGCACTAACTGCATTAAACCTTCTAAGCTTTGCACCAAATAATAACAAACATTTGTCATTGAGAATGACTATTTTGTATTTTAAAATATTTTTCCTTCTCAATACAATTTTGTATCCGTTAGAATCATTTTTTCTACTCCGACTGAGATGCCCTCAAAATCAGTATATCAGTGCTTATTTAGTCCTACAAAAACGCTACCATTACCAATTAATTCTAAATCTCTTGGAATTAATAGAAGTCATTGGGTGCTTCATCAAGACTGTAAAGCGGATGAGTCATCAATTGAATGTTTTGGCAATTGAAGTTGGTGGTTGTTTGAGCAGATATGCGAGAGTTAGAATTATCTTAGTGCAAAATGATAATCTTTAGCAGTTTATTATTTCTCCGGAAATTTCTGTTGACAAAACGTTCATATTCTTCATTACTTTTGTGGCATTTCCGATGAATCAAACATCCATTTCCTTCAAAGCACTTCGTGCCGGAGGAGAGAAAAATTGTTTCAAGACTAAGAGAAACTATCCAAAATCTTCGTTCCATAGTAGAAATTATGAATCGGTCGCTATTTTTTGTACAAAATGCTATAAAGCCTAAAAGCTTCATGGAAACCCGCGGAAAACCCAAAAAAACTTTAAAAACAACAGATATTCGTATTGTAACACTTGCGAAGAAGGACCCTTTTGTGTCTTCAAGAGCGATTTCAGCAGCAATTGGAAATGTAATTCCATCGTGAACGGTTCGTCGTAGACTACAAGAAGAACCTTTGCCAGGACGGATGGCCAGAAGAGTTCCTTTGCTTAGACGAAAAAATGTAAAGCCAAGATTGGCGTTTGCAAGAAGTCATTTCAATTGGTGCGGAGGAGACAGTGAAAAAATGTAGACACATTTTGTGGGACGATGAAATAAAAACTAATGTATTTGGAAACGACTGTGCCCGGAATGTTCGACGTCCTAAGGGTAAGGAATGCCATGTTCGCTTTACAAAGAAGATGGTCAAGGAGGGGGGCGACAATATTATGGGTTGGGGTTGTTTCTCGTGGTATGGTGTCGGTCCGATACATCGAATTACCGACACTATGATCAGATTACACTACAAAGATATCTTGGAAAATACGATGTTGAACTATGCTGTGGAAAGTATGCCTCTTAGATGGACATTCCAGCAGGATGACGATTCGAAGCATACTTCTAAATTGGCAAAGGATTGGTTCCAACATAATAATGTTGCCCCTCTTGACTGGCCATGTCAATCTCCGGACTTAAATCCAATCGAAAATCTTTGGGGAGAGTTGAAACAAAGAATTGGAAGGGAGGTGCTTAAAAATAAGGACCAGTTAAGGAATTTTGTTCAAAAAACTTGGTATGAAATACCAGTAGAAACTTGCAGTAAGCTTATTGCCACCATGCCAAAAAGAGTCAACAAAATAATTGAATATAAATGTGGATATACCGGCTTTTAACGAAACTCAGTCAATTTAGCAGAAAAAACTTGATTTTTTTTTTACTTTTTTGTTTATTTTAACTAAATGTACTTATTATTTTGTCCGAAGTTTTTTGCTTAATTTCTTACTTTTTGAAAAATACTGAATTTAATTTTTGTTTTTTGTTATTGTTTTCGTATTTATTTCATTTCTAATGTTATAACAAAAGAAATTATTATTTGTTTTTTCTTTTAATTTAAATAAATTTTCGTCTACGAGCCTTTAAAAAAAATATAGGGTGTACTTATTATTTTGACCATGCATATGTGCACATATCACAGTAATTGCATTGAATGTCAGTTAGTCTTCATAGGACAGTGTTTTTGACAACGATTCAGAGTCGTCAATCGACAACAATAAATTGCTAAATTATCTCAATGGGGGTCGGCTGGAGTTATCTCTCATTCATTTTAAATAATTTTAATTTTGGATTTCTTAGGCATATGACTGATTTGTTTATAAAGCATACATTCGTCATAAAAATGAAGCATAATGAAGCAATGAACTTTAATACTACAATTGTTGATGACTGTATTTTGTTAACCTTTAACAACTATATCATTGACGATACGATTAATGAATTTAAAGTTGTTTATTTGTTTCTTTTAGTATAAACAAAACTTCATTGGAATAAATCCTACTTTTTTGCATTAATTTAATTAAATGTAAAACTTGTACACAAATTTATCTGATTCACAGTCCGTCTGACAGAAGTCAACAAGTTAACTGATTTTACTAACTACGTACTATAAACAACAACTTTAAAATACATTAAACTGAAATAAAATCGACTTCAATGTCATTAAGCCACTTTCCGACGTTTTTGACCAACACCAGTGATTAAACGCAACTCGGTTTTAAAATGCAAATGGTGATTATCCAAACTCGTACATATAAGGTTGAATTATGTTTAATACCTTTAACGTTTTGTCTTCTGTTCAATTGTTTTTATAAACATTGATTGACATGAGCGAAATACTAATTAGTTGAATTGAATTGTATGTGGCGCTGGGATTTACATTTGAAATCGTATATAAGAACGTATTCTTGACATGTGATTTGTGGTCATGTAGAATTATTTCCTTTGCCAGTCATTTCAATTTCAATTTTAATTCCTATTTCCGTTTTTTATTTGAAGTTACAAACATAATTTGAAATTCATATTGAACGATAAATTTACTACAATTTGTTTGTTGGTTTAGCATAAACGTACCCTCATATATGTACGAATATGTTCAAGTTCGATTGAAGAAAAACATGTGACAGACACTCACGTTTTCTTTATTGAGGTTGGTCTCTTTTGGATTTCATTGTGGGAAGTTGCAAACAGTGTGCAAAATATGAATACGTACATATGTTTTAAGTAGTGTTACCAATTTAGCTTTTTTTCTAAATCTAGCTTTTCTTTCAATCAATGGGGAAAATTTGATTTTTTCTCTGGCTCTTTTCAAAACTTATAATTGGCCGAAAGGCTTTAAATAACAAGCCAGAAATAAATAAAAATAAAAAAATAAAATAGTTTTAGATATTTTTTATGTCTTTTTAAGGCTTTTATGTACTATATTGAAATTTATAGCGGCATTAAAAAAATCTAAAATATATAATTCTACTAAAATTTACTAGTAGAATTATAGTAGCATTCAACTTAATGAAAAACTATATAACTGCAAAAAGATCTTGGGTCATTAAAAAAATGACTGCAAATGTATTAAAGAAACTCAAATACAGAACACCAGTTTTCGAGCTATTACGCGCAGACTTAAGTCAAATTGCTTTTTATTTTGTTGTGAAATAGTTTGGGGGAAAAAATGAGTCATAAGCTATTCCAACCAGTCGAATATTTGCAACCAATCCAGAGGCGGGCATTTAAATGACATTATATTTCGTACATAAAGGAGAGGTCCATGTCCAATTATAATAAAATACAAGTTTTATCGAAATCATACCTTTACGTTTGTTGTATTTAACTTTATTTTTGAAACAGATAATCTTTACAATTTGTGATATGAGACCAATGTTATACAGGTTGTCCGTCGGGAAGGTATACTACTTTGTTTATAATTTTTGATTAAATAAAAGAGAATGGTTCTTATACTGATAAATGTTTTATTTAATGTCGGCAATTATATGGAATGTATGGAATACAATATCAGATAAATGTCCGCCTCTGTTAGCCTCACAAATGCGAACCCTTTTGAGTACATTTTTTATTACATTCTCACACAGTTCACGCGGTATTTCATTAATATCATCACTAATATTTTGTTTGAGTTGCTCAAGCGTTTCTGGTTTGTTTGCATAAACCTTGCCTCTCAGATATCCCCACAAAAAGAAGTCCGGAGCAGTCAAGCAGGCCACCGTGAAGGCCAATCAACATCACCATTTCTTAAAATAATTTGTTGCGGAGAGAGGTCTCACAGTAAATCCATTGTAATCCTGGCTGTATGCGATGTGGCACCGTCTTGTTGATACTACATATTAATCAAGCCCAAAGCATGCAGTTGTGGCGTTAAAAAGTTTTCAATCATATCACGATATCGCTCCCCATTGACAGTTACCGTTACGCCGTTTTCAGTGTCAAAGAAGTGAGGTCCAATGATTCCTCCTGACCAAATTGCACACTAGACTGTCACTTTTAATGGATGCAAAGGTGACTGATCAACAATTTGAGAGGTTTCCATTGCCCAGAACCGACTATTCTGTTTATTCACATATCCATTCATATCCTCGTCATTATGATTTTTTCATGAAAATCTGGGTTGTCATGGGCGAGCTGTAACATCCTATTGTCATGTGTACGGCCGTGTAAATGGTCTTATGGAAGAAGCTCTTGTCTCAACTGAATTTTAAATGGAAACAAATGCAAATCCTTGCGCAAAATTGTGGCCAAAGTTGTCCTTTGAAGACCAAGCTCCTGAGCACGGCGTCGAATTGAGGTTAATGGATTGTTTTGAGCACTTTCTTGAGCAGCAGTAATATTTTCAGCCGATCTTGCAGTACGTTGTGGTCCATGCTTGGCCCTATCAGGCACAGACCCTCTTTCTTCGAAATCATTCACTACACGATAAATAGTGCATCTTGTTGGCACGTTGTTTCTCCCAAAAATTTCACTTAACTTTCTCATCGTCACAGTAATCGATGATTGATTTTGATAAAATGTTTTAACGATTAAAACACGTTGGTTTATCGAATATTTTTCCATAATAAATTTTCCGCGTCTCTACTTCACGACTGCCAAATATGAACTGTTAACACTAATGTTTATCAAAATGGCGGCATAACAAAGTAGTATATCTTCCCGACGGACACCGTGTATAATGATGTTAAATTTAAAAATAATGTTTCTTATTGTAACTTTTAAAAGAACTGTAACTGGACGAGCTTAAGACGCCCGTTCAAGTACCTCCTATTGAAAACGCAAAAATAACATTTTCATCCTACATTAAAATATAAAATACTCGTACAAGTTGTTACGGTCTGATGAATGTTGCTACAAAACTGTTATTCACAAATGTTGAAAGAATTTTTCTTTTCACTGCTACCCAGAAAGAGAATCGCTTTCAGTTCTGAGTGGTTTCAGCAAATTGTTACAATTTATCACATCGCCTAGTCTGTTATGACATATTGGGTTGTTGGGAAAGTTCGTTCGGTTAATTCATTAGTTCACCATACGTCACTTCTCGTGACGTAGAGTTCTTTCAAACTCTATCATAACTTCCTCCCACCCCTTCACTAAACTGTTTACTATTGTAAACTTGTGTTCTCGTTCTGGTCGTGAGTGGTTATAGCGTTTAAAAAAAGTTTTAAAACTTGGAAAATTAAGCGAAAAAGAGCATATTAGACATATTATGCTGTATCATTTCCGAAAAGGAAAAACGGCTGCTGAAGCCAGCTGAAAAATAAAGTCTGTTTATGAAGAAAACGGACCAAATTAAAAAAAATATCATAAATGGTTTAAAAGATTTGCTAAGGGCGACTGAGAGATTTAATTATTGTTAATCCCCATTAGTTAGGCAAATAGCTGAAATAATCAAAAAAAAAAAAAAAAAAATCAGCCTCAAACGTTCACGAAGTCATAAAAGAGCTCGGATTTGTGAGCAATCTCGCTCTCTCACCGAGGCCAACCGCCTGAATCGCGTTGATGTCTGCAATAACCTAAGGATAACAAATAACAAGACACAATTTCTGAAGAAACTCATCACAGGGGATGAAAAATGGATAGTCTACAACAATGTAACGCGGAAAAATTCATGAGGGAAACCAAATGAACCCTTCAATCCACCTCTAAAGCGGGTGCTCACCCCAGGAAGTAATGTTGTTGATTTGGTGGGATGTGAAAGGAGTAGTCTTTTTTTTAGCTTCTCCCAACAAATCAAACGCTTAATGTGGACCACTATATCGCACAATCAGATAAGAAAAACGGCCGAGACTCAGTCGGGGAGACGTCATCTTCCATCATGACAACAACCGCCCTCACACTGCATTGCGGACCCGTCATAAATTGTCACAGAATGTGTGGGAAAGTTTTATCTCACTTACCGTACTCCCCAGACCTCGTCCCGTCCGACTATCAGCTATTTCGCAGTCTAAGCAACTACTTGAAGGATTTGAACTTTCATAACGACGAGAAAGTGAAAAATCGAATTGAACGCTTTTTTCAGAAAAATTACGCGACTTTTATAAGAGAGGAATTAAAAAGCTCCTAGAGAGGTGGGAAGAAGTTATTAAAAAAGGGGGAGATTATATAATAGTTTAAAGTAATTGTTTTTTTATACAAAATTGTAAATAATGTTTTTTTTTTTAAACCGAACGAACTTTCCGAACCACCCGATAATTGCAGCGAACATTTCCTAATGAGCCAATTTCGAAAAACTCCACATTCTTGTGGTCGATAAAGTCTAACTAGTTTACCACAACTGACCTTTTTGATAGAGTTATTGCAAAAAGAACTCGAACATCTCCGAATGGGAGGTCATTTAAGTTCAGCCATTTTTAAAAATAATAGAAACTACTGAATAAGTGAAACTATTTCCGCTGTAATTCTTCGGACAATAATTAATGACAACATCCCCGAATGCGGAAGTCATTTAAGTTCAGCTATTTTTAAAAATCAAAATACTTAACTAAAATTATGTTATTTTTCAAATAAATAAAGAAATAATAATTAATATGAATTAAGAAAAAAGTTATATGAACTGCCTAATGTAGCAGCGTTCATCAACCAGTCTGTATCCTAGCTACGCGCGCCGTAAACCCGTTATTGATATCTTAAACTCTTTCCCATGACTGAAAGTGGTCGAAAATGTAGGAATTAAAAACAAAACTGATAAATTTTGGCAAAGAAACATAGGGTGATGACAATTTATGGGCCAGTTCATCTCAGTGAAATTTCTATTCTGATTTTTACGTTCCATTGTACAGATTTCATGTGAGGGAGTTACAAGTACTTAAAAGGTCAAGAATGAGAACTATTCTTAATTTGACTTCAGTGCAAACCTGTTATAAATAAAGGATGTCCCAACAAGAACGCAAGATCTAAATGACTGATGCAGCAATTGAATTGTTTCTCTGGCTATATGACATGTGGCGCCGTCTTGTTGAAACCACATGCCCTCCACATTCATTTCTTCAATTCTAGGCACGAACAAACTGGTTATCATTTCACGATACCGAACACCATTGACTGTTCGTGAATCACTCGCGGATTTTCCTCACCCCAAATGCGACAATTCTGCCTATTGACGAAGCCATCAAGATGGAAATGGGCCTCGTCACTGAAAATGATTTTATCGGCAAAATCAGCATTTTCATGTTGTCTCTTCAATACCCAATTAACGAACTCCCTTCGCTGTCCATGGTCAGCTGGCTTCAGTTCCTGAGTCAATTGAACTTTGTATGCATGAAGATGTAAATCTCTCGTCAAAATTCGCTGCATAGTGGATTTGGAGACATCAATTTGCTGAGCTCGGTGTCGAATTGAGGTGGATGGAGTTTGAGCGACATCATCACGTACAGCTGCGAAATTTCCGGTCGATCGACCTGGTCGAAGGCGCGTTGTTGTCTTTACATCACTAACAGACCCAGTTTTGGCAAATGTATCCATTAATCTCTTTAAAGTTGACTCTTTTAGAGCATTATTGTAACTCCAAATTGATCGCAATTGGCGAATTTTAGCCGCAAAACTTTCGCCATTTTGGTAAACAATTTCACAATGAGAATGCGTTGTTCATTCGTGTAGCGCTCCATTTTTACTACCCTCGTACCTTCTACTAGCAAACAATAACAATTGTCCAAATGTCAAACAATGACACTTCGAATGGCGCCAAATTTAAATCTTGCCTTCTTGTTTGGACATCCTCTAAAAGCAAAATGCACTAGCTGATGAAAAAATAAAACACACATTATTATCTTAAAGTTTGTTCATGCCGCAATTACATAATACTGGTAGCTATTTCTTCATATTCTTAACAAGTTTAGCTGAAGTTAGCTGACAATATCACATTGCTTCATCTTGATAGATTAAACGGGCTCTGCCCACCTAAAATATAATATTGAGGTAGGTTCGCGCATAACACAGGTTCAGCGAACATTTACACAAACCCATAATAAACTGCGGTAAAACATGTTAACTGGAATTTTAAACACGCTATAAATGAGGTCAAAACGAATATATTTTTAGTTGGTTCGCTAACTGTCTTAGCATTTGACCGGTACAAAAGTCAAAATCTATAAAAAATGAACTCGTTTCTTTGGCAACTCATGGCAAACATCTGGACTGAAAGAGTTCACTGAACTTTAATATTTACGTTTTAAACCAAAACAAAAATGAGTTTAGACACTCAGTTTGTTTACACTCCGGTCATTGTTGGTGCTGGTAAAATGCAAACAAAGACTTTCAAACGTCAAAATGCACTTAGAAAGATTTTTAATATCTAAATACGCACTCAATCAAGTTATGAAGGTTGTGTGGCAACTACCTTGACAAGAGAGTGAAATCTAAAGCAAAGTTTTGCGTCTGTGTATGCACATAATTAACTAAGTATAATGATGTCTATCCATTCTTCTTCCATAGATATTTTTAGGAAATTTGCCTTGATAGAAGGCATAACCCCCCTATTCAGACACTGGCTGCCGAAGTTTACAAAGAGTTTACCCATTGTCGATTAAGCTTCATGGTGTAAGCGATATTTTCAGCTTTTAGAATAAGAAGTTTATTTCGAAGTTTTTCCTACATACTTTCTCAGAATTTGAAATCAGTTGTTCTCTATACTTGTGGGATTGTTGGAAGTACGGAAACATTTTGGGTTGATCACCACATTAATTGCAATTTTTTTCCTAATCTGATATGCATATCCGAAAATGTGACTTTTTTTTTATTTTTTTTAAATTTATTATATCATACAAATTCATACAAATTACACCTCAGCGCCACATGGCATTATAGAGGCTAGTTGGAATCAAAGTTGGCTAGTTTTGATCAAAAAAGTCTCATCAAGAGGTAAAATTATTGGCACAAGTAGTTTATCCATCATATGCCGTAATAAACATACGATAACGTAAGGATTTCGTCCAAATTTGACAACATACGAGGTGTAATCAAAAAATAACCATTATTTTCAATTTTTTCAAAAAGTATTTATTTATTCATCAATAACTATCTTGTCCTCTTCAAAGTAATCTCCCTCAGATATATACATATAATACACTTATGCCAACAGCTCCTGTTTCGATTTTTCTTTTATCTTCTCAATCCTAGCAAAACGCTTTCCTTTCATCGGTGTCTTCAGTCTTGGGAAGAGGAAAAAGTCAGCGGTTGCCAAGTCCGGTGAATACGATGGGTGAGGCGTGATTGCGGTTTTGTTTTTGGCCAAAAACTCACGCACAGGCATCGATGTGTGAGTTAGTGCGTTATCATGGTGCAAAATCCATGATTGGTTTTTCCACAATTCTGTGAGTTTCAGACGAATTGCTTCGCGCAAACAGCGCATAACTTCAAATTAGTTTTCCTTATTGACCGTACGACCTTGTGGCAAGAATTCATGATGCACCAAGCCATTGCAATCGAAGAAAACAGTGAGCAAAACCTTCAAATTTGACCGATTTTGACGTGCTTTTCAGTCTTGGCTCTGCTGGACGCTTCCATTGGGATGATTGGGCTTTAGTTTCAATGACATAACCATACACCCATGATTCGTCACTAGTTATGACCTCTTTGAGGAAATCTGGATCGTCGTTGACGACGTTCAACAGCTCCTGAGCGATGTCCATGCGGCGTTGTTTTTGATCAAAATTTAGCAATTTTGGAACAACTTTCGCTGCCGCACGTTTCATGCCTAAAGCATCTGTAAAAATTGACTGGCATGAGCCGAACGATACGCCAACATCATCAGCAACCTCTCTAATAGTGATTCGACGATTATCCAAAATCATTTTCTTCACTGCTTCAATGTTTTCGTCGGTTGTTGACGTCTCGCCTTCTCGGCCTTCCTTAAACCGGCTATACCACAATTGAACTTGTGTTCAGTTCATAGTAGACTCGCCAAACCACAGTCAATATTTCAAATTTCTTTGCACATTTAATTTGATTTTTTACACAAAACTTAATACTTAATAAATGGATCAAAGAACCATATTTTCGAATAGTAAAAAATCGAAGAGCACACCAAAACACGACTAACCTTTTTATCTGTCGAAATCAAACTGATAATCCAAAATGGCTGATATTGTCAACATACATATACATATAACAGACATGTGTACCAACATAACAGAAAAAAATGCGAAAATCGAACATCGTAACTCACGAATTTTGAAAATAACTGTTATTTTTTTCGTATATTCGTATCTGCGTAAACGTTAGGAAATTATTAAAAATACCCTAGACTATTCTCCAAACTAAATATGATTGCTTTGCTAATCCTTAGTCTTTAAAGTAAGCACTCCGTATAGATTACTCGTATTTCAAATTTCAGGGAAACCTGATTTAATCGAAAGTAAGACTAATAATCCCCTTAGAATGGAATATATCAAAATAAGCAAAAAGCTTAAGCACATTTAGTATTTTCAATTTCTAACTTTAATTGCTGGACGTACTAAAAACAAAATTTGTACACTGTTTAATGGCAAATATAACAAAATATGGTCCGGAAAATATTTTGGAAATTTGAACCAAACAAACATGTTCACCATTGAAAATTATGGGTGACTATGTTAGTCCAAACATTCCCCATAATTTTCAATAATTCAATTCAAAACAACCAATCTTAAACAATGTGCATTTATAGAAGTTATTTCATAAAATTGACCGATATCCACTCCAAACAAAGTACCTACGAGAGCAGTCTCAAAACTAGCCGACCTGACGTATAGTTTGGAAAAAATTATATTGGTGAAAAGTGGCAATCTTATAGGCCATATGTTTTAAGTTTCAAGTTGCCACATTGCTTAGTACTTTTATTTGAGCCATCAAAAGAAAATGATCTCAGTGCATGTGTAAACATGGAAAAAATTGGTCACTGTTATATAATTCAATATTTCCATTTCAAAGTCTCAGACGAACTAGATTTTCCTCTGAGAGAGTCTGCTCCTTCGTTTACGACTATAAAATATTGGATAGCAGAGTTTAAATGAGGCCGTATGAGCTACGAAGACGAACACGATAGCGGTCGACCAATTGAGGTGTCCACGCTAGACACGGTTAGGAAAATCCACAAAATGGTATTGGATGATCGTCGACTGAAGGTGCATGAGCTAGCTGAAATGATAGGCATTTCAAAAAGTGCTATATGTCGTATATTGACCGAAGATTTGAAGGTAAGAAAGCTAGGCACAAAATGGGTGCCGCGCTTGCTTTCGATAGAGTAAAAACAGCGACGTGAAACTGTTTCAGTAGATTTTTTCTATGGTTCACTACAATAAAGCCGAAGTTTTGCGTCGATTTATAACCACGGATGGGACATGAGTCCACCACTTCATACTTGAGGCAAAGGAACAGTCAAAGCAGTGGACTGGAATGATAGAATCGTGTCCAAAGAAGCTGAAGGCTGTTTCATCTGCAGGCAAGGTCATGGCGTCTGTTTTTTGGGATGCGCATAAGATGAACTATATTGATTATCCTCAGAAAGAAATACCCATCAACGGCGAAAATTATGCTAATTTATTGCAGCGTTTAGATGATGAAATTACGGAGAAAAGTCCGCATTTGAAGAAAAAGAAAATGTTGTTTAATCAAAACGATTCAGTTCACATATCCTCTATTGCGATGACCAACATTATTGAATTAAAGTTGAAATTGCTTTATCGCGCATCTTATTCACCAAATTTAGCTACCTCAGACTATTTTCTATTTCCAAATCGAAGAAATGGTTCGGTGCAAAAGATTTGCCAACAATGAGGAGGTGGAGTCTGCGTTTAATGGTTATTTTAAGGAGTTTGACAGTTCTTATTATCAATAGGTTATAGAAGCTATTGAATATCGCTGGAAAAAGTACATCGAGATAAAAGGAGATTATGTTGAATAACAAAGAAAATTTTGCCCATTTTTTTTTGTGTTTTTTGTGTTAGGTCGGCTAATTTTGGGACCTTCTTCGTACTTAGGATGGTAGGAAATTTATTAGTTGAAAAGGCTAAAGCTGAGAGTGTGATTGTTGAAAACTCTGGGACAACAGATCAAAAACTCAATTATCAAATTTTACAAAATTTACTTTAACTGCAATATTTTCTTCTCATATTCCTCGAAATACAGCATGGAAAAATTAGTGTAAAAAAAGTGTAAAAAATTAAAAAATTCTATTTGCTCATTTGGAAAATAATTCATTTGAAGCTCTGTAGTAATTTTTTCTTAGTAGCAGACCAAAATAACATGTGCTGGACGATATGTGTGTATAACTAATAACAAACAGCAAATCCGGCTAATATAAATTACGACTGACTCATTTTTATAGCTTTTGAATGCATTTGAAGTGTTTTTTTAGTGCAGTCTTTGCTGCAAACAAGCTGTTATGATTTCTTATGATTATAATTAGTTTGCTAGTGTTTTTACTTAGTGTATTTTTGGTAAACCGTTTCTATGTTTAATGTAGTTATCATGTTTAAGGAATTCCATGCCATTTTAATTTTAAAAGGTGTCATTAAATAGGCAGTGCGAGGTTGAAAATTACTTATATGTCATACATATCACATATATACAAACATATATATACATAATGGGTTATCCATTTTTCGTTTTCAAAAGTAAAGTTAAATAAAACACACATAAATCTATGATTTCGATGAAATTTTTATTTCATAATAATGCTGGGAACTTTTCCATTATGTACGGAAAGCAATGTTATTTAATTACCGCCTCTGGATTGGTTTCCGCAGTGGATCCTTTTGAGGTAGTTTTCCACCACTTTTTTGTACATTTCTGGCAGTATCTCGGCGGTAACTTGACGAATGTTGGTCTTCAATTGCTTCAACGTTTGGGAATTATCCGCGTAAATTATGTCTTTGACGTAGCCCCACAAAAGAGTCTAACGGCGTCAAATCCCATGATCTTGGTGGCCAATTGACGTTGCCAAAACGTGAAGTCACGCCCTCGAGAAACTTCTCATGCAATAAAGCCAAAATTGTTCATGTTGTGTGTTTTGTAACACCGTCTTGTTGAAACCACATATCGTCCAATTCATAATCTCCAATTGCAGGCCAAACAAAGTCGGTTATAATACGGCCATAGCGCCTCTGACAGGTCTTCCAGGGTCATTTTAGAAAAAATACAGCCCAATGATACCTTCAGACCGTAATGCGCACTAAACAGCCACTTTTGTGGGATGCAATGGCTTTTATCACTCTGGGTTCAATCACTTCTGGGTTCTCCAAGTCCCATATGTGACAATTTTTCTTGTTGACATAACCATCAAGTAAGAAATGAACTTCATCGCTGAAGAAAATGTTATGCGATTGAGAGCCCACGCTTGAATCACCACTAAGTTTTAACTATTTTTACGCGTTCTTTGGTTTTTAAACGATCCATATTCGTAAATGGCAAAACTTTCGCTAAATAAATAGCACTTAAAATGACAGGTATTTAATAGCTGACAGCCTTGTCAGACCGGCGGTTTGGAACAACTAAATGGATAATCCTTTGTATGAGTATATGTATATACACAAGGATAATTAGGAAGACGCAATAAAAAAAATATCGCATGTTTTTGGATTTCATACCGTAACACATCGAAGATGCTCTCTTAGAAATGGCTTCTTTGGCGTAATTAAAAAAAACGTAAATGTCGGCACCAGATACAGAGATTAGAGAATGAATCAGGGATTTTCGGGGAAAAAATCTTTCAGTGGTAATCATACTCCACACTCAAAAAAGAAATATAGTAGTTTTTAGTCAAAACGAACTCAACCCAAATAATATTGATCTCCATATGGCTCCATACTTAAAATAAGTTAAAGAGTTTTTCGAGAAAGTTTGCGTACTTATTTTAAATACGTATTATTTGCATGCGTATTCAAATAAAATAAAATTTAGTCAATATAAAATTCGCTAAGATTTGTTATACTTACATTGAGAGTGTTTTCAACCCAAATTCAGTACGAGTTTTTTGTAGTGGACGTACATTTTATACTGATTACTAGCCGACCCGGCAAACGTTGCTTTGCCTTCAAATTTTAGCAGGAGTAGAAATAATTGCTTTTTAATTTGTGGTTTGTATGGGAGGTACCACTCCCCATTGTCCAATCCCGCCCATATTTGCAGCAGCACTTCAGATATGTACACCAAACTGATGTACCAAATTTGGTTCAAATACCGTAAGCAGGAGCAAAAATAATTGATTTTTAATTTTTTGTTTGTATGGGAGGTACCACGCCCCTTTGTCCAATTGGACCAAATTTTAAATCTAAACCATCCCGGGCACCACCCTGACGCATATACAAAAATTTATGCAAAGCGGTCCAGCCGTTCTGGAGTTTTAAGCATCGGAACAAACCACGATTCATTTTTATATATATAGATACTGATCTTAGCTTTATGATGTGAATGAGTTTTTTTATGTTTCTTGAATGAGGAAAATATTAATATTTAAGATAAATGTGGTTTATAGAGTTATTGACCTGATTATTGATTAACCAAATTCCAAAAAAAAGCTATTTTGTTAACTTTCGATTCAAACTTCTACTGCATCGGAACTACCTAATTTTCTAACTACAAATTTCAATAGATAAGCTGTAAAAATTCGATATAGATAAACAATTCTTACTATAAACAGGCTATAGAAGCTTTTGTATATCGCTGGTAAAAGTGTATCGCTAAAAGGAAGTTTTATTGGAAAAAAAGAAAAATTTTCCCAACTTTTTTGTGTCTTCTTTGTTAGGTCGGCTAATTTTGGTACCACCCTCCAAAAAGAGGGTCTACTTTTAGAATCTGACCTTAGACAATGAGCTTTTACTTCTTATTAGGCTTCAATACTCAGAAGTGTTTAGTGACATTCTCCATTTGTATATCCCTATTTTGACCTCCGAACCTTTAGTATACAATTTTTCAATTTGTTTAATTTCGTTTTCTTGTCTCTTTTAGTTTAACCCCCCTTTCATCAGTAGTTTGTGATTTTGACTCCTTAAAATTGGTAATGATTTGTTAACATCAATATAAAGGACGAATGACAATGAATTTCAGATCATTGAGTATTTTTGTAACTTTGGCATTTTTATGCCTTTCTCCGATATTGTGGGATGCAGCTGGGGCATACCAAGTAGGTTTGGGTCGAGCTGACTGTACTGGTCCACCGGTGGAAATTAATTTTGTAAGTATACCTCACTGATTTTCATGTCTTTTTATTAACAACCTTGTTTTGTGGCTTAATTGCAGATGGGTTATGCCAACATCAAACAGGTTGGTCGCGGCATCCATTTGAGGCAGTTCTCGCGTGCTTTTGTCGTTGAGGATGAGAATAATAAGAGATTGGCTTTCGTATCGGTTGATGCCGGTATGATGGGTCATGGCGTCAAACGTGAGGTAAGTGAAGCATACAGGGACAACAGGTTGATTTGAAATTTCAAATGGAATTCCGAAAATTATTCATAATTTTTAAGTTATGAATGAAAATTTATTAAAATTTTTATTAAATTTTTAAAATCAGAGACAGAGACATTCCACCTTATTCTATTTGGCGCCATCAACACAAGACGACCTCGGTTTTTTATCGTCTGTTGTTAGTTGGCATTCCGATATTGTAGATATTGACATCTGTCAATGAATGTCAACATATTTTTGTATTCTATAAGCAAATTTGACGATGACGTTGCTTTGAATTGACTCTGATTTTGTCGCCAGTATAGAGCTAAATTTTATAGTGTTTTTTTTTTGTACAAAATATAATAAATATGGAAAATCAGAAAATATTGACAAGCTCAAGCCAATTTGAAATATTTGTGGGAAAATTGGAAAAAGAAATCGCTGGGTCAGTATTCAGAGTGCTAAATGCACAGGTGTAGGGTGGCAAAAGGTACAATAATACCGACAGGTTGTAATAGTCCCAAGTTGAGATCACTTCCGACCTTTCGTTGCTGCCAATTTGATGGTTTTCGGAATAAATGTTGACACCTGACCCCGCTTTTCAAATGCTACTTTGTCCAGCGGAAAATAGCTTTCAAATTTTAAAAGAAATAACAGAATGCGTTTCTTGCAAAAGGAGGACTTTGCCACTTATTTTTCATCTTTTCAGAATTCTAACATTTAGAGATGTTAGAATTTAACGCTTAGATGTTAGAATCTAACACTTAAATGTTAAAATCTAACACTTCAATGTTAAAATCTAACACTTAAATGTTAAAATCTAACACATAAATGTTAGAATCTAACACTTAAATGTTAGAATCTAACAGTTAAATGTTAGAATCTAATACTTAAATGTTAGATTTTTGAAAAGATGAAATGTAAATGGTAAATTCAAAGTCCTTTATTTTCAAGAGAAATCTTCATTGCATTATTAATTTTTTTTATTTTCTTCATTATTCCATTCAGAATTATGATCCGGAAGAAAAAATATTTTATTTTAAAATATTTATTTTGTGCAAATTTTTTCACGAAAATTTTAAACAAAATAAACCAGCTGACGCAAATATCAGATATGTGTGTTATACTTTATTAAAATTAGCGATAAACAGTCAATGTCGTCTTAAGACTGTTAGGGAATAGCAAATTGGTGTTGACTCATAATTGACGACGATGTTGACGACGCCAAATAGAATAAGGGTGATTGTTTTTGTTCCAAAAATGTATTGAGTAAATTGGGAATTTCTCGTTTTTAATGAAAGTTGACGCTTGACGTATGTTCTAATACTGGACACAGTGTAATAGGGGTGATTACATCAGTTGATAAATGTTAGCCAAATTTTAATACAATTTGAAGTATCTGAATCCATCGCTTATATGCGCTGTTATAAACCGATTTAAATTAAGACTGGCTTATGTATATTGTTTGAAGGGAACCTATTCAAAACATATATCGGTATAGCCCTCATGTAAACGAATCCAACTAGCCAATTATAATTTATCCTCAAACCGACAGTTTTGCTCAGAATTTTACTAAATTTTACTCGTACGTAATAGATCATATTAGCTCATGTTTCTAAAAAGCCTCCATAAAAATGGATTGCCTAAGTCTGATTTTAACGCTTGCAAAAACGACAGCTGTCAAACAAATATTTTTTCAATTTCTTTTTTTTGAAAATAGGCAAAAATGTTCGAATATGTAGAAATAGCAAGAACCCAGAATGTCACAAAATAATTATTTCCGTATTTAATTGTTCTATTATTTCAATAAGTCACTGACCTTTTCTGTCCTAAAAGAGACGATCGCGGTTGAGCAACAGTAAAACTCTGCAGATTTTTTCGGCCAAAAAGTAAAAGGAATAAGTTCGAAGAAAATAAATACAATCAAACCGATAAAACAGTCCTCGAAGTTTCATATTACTACAAAATAGCTGTTACATAGTTTGCAATTGGTAATATAGATGACCAAAATGCGCTCAGTATTAATAGCTTTCGGCTATCTGTTTTTAAAAAGTTGTTTCCTAATTAAAGAGTGATTTTTTAATCGTAGTTTTTTTTAATCGAATAAAACACTCAAATTTGCGTCATATATTAATTTTTTTTATTGGAATCGATAAATTGGTCTTTGCCGTTTAATTTTTAAAGATAATTTCATGTAAATGTTTTTTCGAGCATTTCGGCCTGTATTCCACGAATAGCGCGTGTTATGTTATCCTGTAACGCTTCAATAGTGTTCGGTTTGTCCACATAGACTAACGACTTGACATAACCCCACAAGAAATAATCAAGAGGCTTTAAATCGGAAGATCTTAGGGACCAACTCACAGGGCCAAATCGAGAGATAAGCTGCTCACGAAAATGTATCCCTCAACGTATCCACGGTTTCACGAGCAGTGTGGCCTGTTGCACCGCCCTGATGATTCCTTGTGGTTGAGTAACAAATCGCTGAGAACGGCAACGAATTGACATTTCACGATCATCATTAACACTGGTCGCTACAGCTGCAATATTTTCTTCGGTACGCACTCGGCGCATGTGAGTCGATGGTTTTATGTCCAACAAAGTAAATTTAGTGCGAAATTTGGAGATTATGACGACAATAAAATGGTCGTATCAAACGATGCACATTTATCACAGAGCACGAATTTTGATAATAAATTTCAACGATTTGCAATCGTTGTTATTTTGTTAGTCTTTCCATGACGAAATGGCAGAGTATACTGTACACTTTTCACTTTGACAAATGACGTTTGGACGCCATTACCAACCAGTGCTGCCAACCTGAAAAACTTAAATCTTAAAAAATCACCCTACACTTAACCATCGCCACCTCATTGTTCAGAATTACCATTTGGTTCGACTTATCCAATCAACAAATGAAGGCCTACAGCAATTAGAAATTCTAAATCCTCTGAGAGTAGGAAACATACTCTTTTGAAAAGGATATAATTGAAAAAGGAATAAAAAAAATTGTTATCAAACCTGGGAATTCTATTGGAAACATTAAAGTGCATAGTGGTGGTACTACCTAGTCCTGCCATATATTCTGTTACAAATATAAAACGCGGTAAAAAAAAACAATATTCATATTGTATTCAAAATTATTTCATTTATTAGAAGACAATATTGGTTATTACAAAAAATTATATTCACTCGAAATGGCCGCCTTTTGCTTTAACACAAGCTTTCAAACGGTGTGGCCATTGGGCTGTAGCCGCACGTACGATTTCCTTGGAGATCGAGGACGCTGCTCTGGTTAATGCTGTTTTAAGGCTTCCC
>JAHXMU010026488.1:82622-145672 GCA_019455685.1 Philornis downsi
CCGAATTCTTTCACGCACTGCCTTTACTACCGCACTCGTACGGACAACGCGTGGGCGACCACTTTTTGGCCTGTCTTCTACTCCAGACAATTCGCCGAAGCGAGCAATAGCACGATAAACGAACATTCTTAATACTTTCACGTTTGGGAATAAGGTCTTAAGTCATATACTATAGTTTTTCGTAATGTAAAATGTAATGTAAATAATGTAATGTAAAAAAAATTTTAAAAAAATTCTTAATATTCCTATAGGAAATCATATCCATGCTTGCCATCATTTCATTTTCAAACAAATTTTATCCTGATTTGCAAACAATTAAATAAGTTTCAATTTTACATTACGAAAAACTATAGTATATGACTTAAGACCTTATTCCCAAACGCCAAAGAATATTCCGAGTGGTTTTAGCAACTCGAAAATTTGGCCAGCACTCTTTATGCACTTATGCAACGCTATTACGCCGACTCGATTCTCTTTAACGCCCCACTCCATGTTAATAGATTGCAAACTGAAACCAAACTGACTAGTATTCTTCACTAATCAGTGCATGTGTTCTGAAAAAAAAGTTAACGGTTCTATTCTCGCAAGAAGTTTTGAACGATAAGCACTGGAAATTGTGTAACAGAACATATGGCAGGACTATGTATATATAAAACTGCTGGTTATTATTGGCTTAAAGTTTCGGCAGTGGGTATTGAATTTATGAAGCAAATCAATATCGTTTCTATTATTCATCTCATGATCATTTGCAAATACTGATATTAGTCCTTGCTGTCAGTTAAAATGTTGGTTTCTATATATACATTAATATAGATTAGTTTTTGTTTTATTAAATATTTAAAAATCATCCGATATCTCAGATTCACTTTAAACTTTCAAAATTATTTTTAATTTTGTGAATTTTCTAAAAAAAAATATAATAATTTTGTATATATAGTTGACCTTTCAACTGCTGGTATTAAAAGACAATGACAATTTTAAGAAATATATGTGTATCTTCTATTCTTTTGATGAATAGTTTTGATGTAAATTACATAATATAAAAAAAACTATTTTTTTATTTTTGGCTCGTAATTTAAAGCCTTCTGGCCAATTATAATTAAATTACAATATGCAACAATTCATCTATTTGATTTAATCTGCTCAATATTATAAGTTAAAAAAAAAAACTCGTAATAAAAATTAAATATAAAATTTATTTATTTTTTTTTAACAATAATTCTTTTTTTTTAAGTATGAGAAAATCTATGGTATTTACATTATTATTGGTGCTATGCATGTTAAAACGCAGGGTAATTTGAATTTGAATTAACACAAAAATATCAAATAGCTATCTAAAATGCTGTTTAGTACAGATCGGTTTGTAGATGTTGGTGGTATACAAATTGAAATCATGTTGCCAAAAGCAACAAAATAGTTAAAGAAATTAACAAATAAATCATTTTTGTGAAAATGATGTTATTATTATTGATTTATTATTAATTTCTGGAGTTTACAAAAACGCTAAACCCCAACATCTGCCCCTGCATAAACCCCGGTTATTTGCGCCTTGTTATGACGTTTTTAACAGGGCTGGTTCGCATTCGATGTTTCGGGGTATTTTGTGATATTGAGATGGCTTATGATTTAACGCTCGTTCAACTGAGCACCTTAAATAAACTTAAGGATAATTTTCGTAAATTTAAGGAGAACTTGACATTTTTGGCTAATAAATGATTATTAATAGAAACACCAAAAAGTGTTAATAGAACCAAAATAACATTTCATTAAAGATCAACAATAAATTCAAAAAGGAGTTTTTCTGCCGAATTTTTAATTTACTATTTCATTTCTTGCGATCTAGACTTCAAAACACCACCGTGAATAAAAATAGCTCAAGACCACAATTCATATAGGTTGGCATTAGTATTAGAAGCGTTAAGAATATGCTGGGTATTATTAATTTGATGAAAAATGTATGAAAATCCTGTCTTTTTTACAATAAAAAAAATCCCCTGTATCCCATGAATGAGATATGAGAGAGCTTCTTATATTCAGTGAGCTTATACGCCGTGAGACCTACAATTTAACGACGATTCCGAATGTCACAGTTTGAGAAACATTTACTAGACTTGTCGATTATTCGAGTACTCGAAGCGTTTCTCAGAAACATCTGGGTGAACGGCGCTCAAATAATAATAAGAGACTGTATGCGATATTGATCCTGGAATTGTGCGAAAGATAATCGCTTGTACTAATCGTTAGGGTCTGTTACTTTTTTTATGATCGACGTTTTGCAATAGACTTTTTATCTTCGACAATTTGGTTCAATTGTTGACTGTATAAGTTATTTTTCCGAAAGTGAATTTTCCTACTAGTATTATTTACATAGTTTTTTCGTTAAAAAAGCTTTGGAAAAATATGTTTATTTACAAGCTTCTGGCAAAAAGAGTAATAAAAGAATATATATTTTTTGGAAAACTTTTAAAAATTTTATGACTTATTTGAAAGATTTAAATTTGATTAAAAATTGTATGACTTATTTGAAAGATTTAAATTTGCGAATCCTTTTACAACTTTTCACACTATCACTTGAAGCGTTCACAATACTGCGGCCTGATTCAGAAGGAATCAACTTACTCGGAGAAGACTAAAGCTCATCTATTTTAAAATAAGCCTCATTCAGAATTTTCCTAGTAATTTTAAACCGTACACGCAGATAATTAACGGATACTGGAGAGAAGATCAATCCCCCATCTTGCTTTTAAGCTGCTAAAGTTAGTTTTTGTACATTTTTTAATATATTTTTCTTTGTTTAATATTAATATTAGACTATAGTTCGTATGGAGGTTTTGAAATATATTTTTTTTTTTTTGTACACAAACATTTCAATGTTTCAAATTTCTGTTTGAATAACTTATATCTTTCTACTTCGTAAAAATTTTTCCAAACTATTTCAAAATAGAAAGGAATTTGACTTATCTTTGCACTTTTAAGCTACTAAAGTCAGTCTTTTAAAATTTTTTTAATATGTTTTTTTTTTTTTTGTATAATATCAATATTAGATTATAGCTCGTAGATTATAGATTAGATTATAGATTAGATTATATTATTAGATGTATTATAGATTAGATTATAGCTTTGAAATATTCATTTCTCTACATTCTACATTATTTCTGTTTGAATAACTTGTACCTTTCCATTTCGTAAAAATTTCTCCAAACAATTTCACATAAAAATAGAAAAGAGTTTAACCTTTCTCCGAATACAATGGATCGGAAACTGGAAAACTCTGCTTTTGAAATTCTTTAGTTCCTCCCCAGAGCCACTTTTTCAAAGCCGCAAGATTTTTTTTTGTAATAAAATCGTTTTTCTTTAAATTGAATGCTAGTAATTTTTAGTATAATTATTTTAGGCTTTCTTTGTACTGAAATAAATTTCAATAACATACTTAGCGAAAAATAAAAAAAAAAAGTTCTACAAAATTTATGAGATTTATGAGAATTTTTGCCAACTAAACAAGTTAAATTTAGTGGTGAAGAAGGTAAATTGGCGATACTGTCCACGACACAGTGTATTACAATCCAAAACGAAGGGAATATAAGCTTCTTTGTTTGTGCTACAAAGATACCGCTGCTTTAAGTTTATTTATGTAGAATAATCGAAAAAGTTAAGTTTTTTTTTTAACGACAAAATATGGTTACAAAATATAAATCTTACTCCTCTGTACTAAAGATATTCAATTTTCCATGCAAAAGCAGTTTCTTTCTCATCGAACAGAATCGTATTGTCCTCTGAGACAATGATTCCATTTCAAATCCTTTTGTTGTAACAACGATGTTTATTTTATTATTAAAAAGTCGTCACTTCTGTGTAATGAAAAAACAAATTCCCTTGTATTCCATGAATGAGATATGGGAAAACTTCTCACATTTAGTGAGCTTACACCCATTTGTAAAACTCAATGGGACCTATAGTTTAACGATGATTCCGAATTGCACAGTTTGAAAAGCATTTACCAGACTTGTGGACTATTCGACTATTCGAAGCGTTTGTCAGACACATTGGAAAGACCGTGACCGTCGCTCAAATAATAATAGTGTCTATATGCGGTATTGAACCTGGCATCATGTGAATGATATTCGCTTGTACAAAACATCGCCTTGCGGGCGGTCTTTATAATATATTGTAGTAAAAGAGATAGATTTGCGTTCGCTAATAACATGTGCATTTAGTGATATACATTTATACATTTTTGAATTGAAATCATCGTCATGTTGAGAAATTAACGATTATAACAATGTTGCAATATTGGATTAACTATTACTTGTATGGTACATCAAAAACTTCATTTAGATTTTAATAATACATTTTGTGCTTACACATTCCCATTAAATCTTATTGTACTCGTATATCGTTATTTAGTTCAAAACAATTAAATTGTAAATGATTCTATAATAGTCAATGTTTTCCACATGCAGGTAATTAAACGTTTGCAAGCACGTTACGGAGATACGTATCGCTTTGAAAATGTTATAATTAGTGGTACCCACACTCATGCCGGTCCTGGCGGATTCCTTATGCATCTATTGTATGATATTTCCATATTGGGATTTGTGCCCCAAACTTTTGAAGCTTTGATCACTGGTATCTATTTGGTAAGTATATGAAGTTCTCAAATATCTTAAATTGAGATGCTAAATTTTTAAAATTCCTCAATTTGCAGAGTATTAAAAGAGCCACTGACAACCTGGTAGAGGGTAAAATATACCTTTCCCGCACTGTAGTCTTAAATGCAAATATTAATCGCTCACCCACTTCGTATTTGCGTAATCCCATGGAGGAACGCGCACAATACGAGCATGATGTCGACAAGGAATTGACCCAGTTGCGTTTCGTAGACGAGGAGAATAATATATTGGGAGCATTCAATTGGTTTGCTGTACATCCGACCTCCATGAATAACACCAACAACTTGGTATCCAGTGACAATGTGGGTTATGCCTCTTTGCTATTGGAAAAAGAATATAACGCCAATAAAGTTCCAGGCAAGGTGAGTAGAACAATATGTAAAAATGCAACTTGAACGTTTTAATTGTTGCCATGTTTTCCTATTATATTAATTCATGGTATTTCTTTTATTTTAATATGGCAGGGTAAATTTGTTGGTGCCTTCTGTTCTACCAATTTAGGTGACGTTTCACCCAACATCATGGGCCCCAAATGTGAACTCAGCGGCAACAGCTGTGATGTTTTAACTTCCAAGTGTCCCGCTAATGAAGGCGATTGTTTTGCTTCGGGTCCTGGTAAAGATATGTTTGAAAGCACCAAAATCATTGGTGAACGTTTGGCAGAGGGAGCTTTGGTAAGTGAGATTTGTTAATATTGAAAGTAGGGATTTGAACAGTCTAAATTAAATTAAATAACCGTTTTGTTAATTTCAAAGAAACAAAATATGGATGTCGAATTGTTGTGATATATATGTATGTATATATATATCAGACTACTGCCAGACATCTTCAATAGCATGTACAAGCACGTAACATAGATTTCAAAGCAGAAATAAATCATTAAAGCCTGGTACTGTACTGTAAAATTCCGTATAAAAAAATGGTCGTGAAATTTCAAGCAAAATTTTTTCACCAGGCAATACTATGTTTTTCACGAGGAAAATTTTCCTAAATACAGGGTGGGCCATATGAGTGTTGGCGATTTAATTCTTCAATTTCTCGGTAACGCGCGGCGCGGGGTGGCGGGGGGATATGTTCGCTGAGGAAATTTAGTCGCCATGGAGCCGTACACGGGAGTGCAGCGTGCAGTTTGTGTCCGAGCGTATTACGAAACCAATAAATCAGTGATTACTGCACGACGTTTGTATCGGCATGAACACGGTTTACACGATTTAAGTGAAGTTCCAAGCGCCAATGTGATACGAAAATGGATCAGAATGTTCGAAACAACCGGCTCAACAGTACCAATTACGGTTCGTGGTCGCCCAGTTTCTGCAAGATCAGCCGACATTGTGGAGCGTGTTCGTGTTTCAGTTCAGCGAAATCCGCAACAGTCAACACGTAAGAGAAGTCAGTCTTTGGATGTCAAAAGAACAACTTTACGACGAATTTTGAAACGTGATTTGCATTTGAAGGCTTATAAGATTCAGATAGTCCAAGAATTAAAACCCGATGATGCCAATAACCGACTTAACTTTGTCAATTTGATGCTAAAGCGGTTCAACAATTTCAACAACGTGATTTTTAGTGATGAGGCCAATTTTCACCTTAATGGCCATGTGAACAAGCAAAATTGTCGGTTCTGGTCCGAGACTAATCCCCGACGCTTGCATGAACGTCCACTTCACAGCCCTAAGCTTGTCGTGTGGGCTGGGATAACGTCAACCGGCATTATTGGACCATACTTTTTTGAGGACGAAAGAGGGCATGCGATGACGGTTAGAGCGAACAATTATTGCAACATGCTAGCAGACTTTTTGGTGCCAGCTTTGCAAGAACTTCAAGGCAATAGCTCGAGGATGTAGTTTCAACAGGATGGGGCCACATGTCATACGGCTAGGGTATCCATAGAGCTGCTGAAAAATGTTTTTCCTGGAAAACTCATTTCGAAAAGGGGGGATATTGAATGGCCCCCACGTAGCCCCGATCTCTCTCCATGCGATTATTTTCTATGGGGCTACCTCAAATCGGTAGTCTACGAGAATAATCCGACCAATTTAGAGCAGTTGAAGAGGAATATTATTCAGGAAAGTAATAAAATACCGAGAACAACTTTACAACGAGTTTTCCAAAATTTGCGACTTCGATTCCAAGAGTGTCAAGCAGCCGAGGGAAGCCATTTGGATAACATTATTTTTAAGTCTTAAAAATTCCCATGCTTCTACTTTTTAAAAATACAAATATTTTTTTTTATGTTTCGTAGTTTTTTTTTTTAATTAAATATTTAAACCGCCAACACCCTTATGGCCCACCCTGTAGTATTGCCGACTGCTACTTTCCAACACTGAAAACGGAGTAATTTATGCTTTTGCCTCATAATATTTTCGATAATATACTTGTGAGCTTGTGAAATTAAATTGTAATAAAAAAAAAAACAAAATTTAAACATTTTACAAATTATGCTTAAAAACATAAGTTGCTCCGACCGCAGTGTTGGAAACCAAAACAAGAAAACTTGGCAATGCCGTAAAATTTGTTCACGAGCAAACAATGTCTCGTGGAATTTTTTCCTCGGGAACAGAAAATAGTAACTTGCGATAATTGAATACGCTTTACATAGGGCGTATGTTTATAAGTATATCTAATTCGCGCACTCTGAATTTAATGACACTGGCAATTTTTGAAATTTATGCCTATGAAATTGTAAAGTTACATTTTTTATTGCCCTCTTATAAGTTGTGAGAATTCAAGACGATAGTTAATATGGAAAAAATGTGCACAGCTTTAAGGAAAAGACGAAACAGTTTACAAAACCATAGCTGATAATGTATTAAATAATTAATTTATTAAAATTATTACTATAGTCACAATAGTGCACAATAATTTTACCTCAATAGCCCAATAGCATAGGAACTGATAATGATCAAAAGGGCAGGCACTCAGAATTCTGGTATATTCAGTTTTTTATATCGTTTGTAATAACTAGAAACACTCCTCTGAGGCTACCAGAAATGTTTTCTTCTTGACGAGCGCATTCAGTATTCTGTTTATAAGAAGGTTGCTTCTCAAGTTGTCTTTTTAATTTGGTTGTTTATTGCGACTCTAATTTTTTCAAATAATGCTATTTGGCATAACAAAATTTTATGATTTAAGGGACATTGTAACAAATTTAATGTCTTAAATTCATATCGTTTCATAAATTTCTAACATTTTCTTACATTTTTCTTTAGGGTTTGCTTAACCAGGCCAGTGAAGAGGACAATAATGGTCGTGAAATTTATGGTGATCTGAGTTGTATTCACCAATTTATCGGTAGGAACTGATAATGATCAAAAGGGCAGGCACCCAGAATTCTGACATATTTAGTTTTATATATCGTTTGTAATAACTAGAAATACTCATCTGAGGCTACTTGAGCTATGTGGCTGAATTTTGGCTCGAAAATGCTTCCCAGTTTGAGGCAAGTTAAGTTCGAAATAGGGGCAAATAGCCGCAGTAGGAAGAGCTTATAAAGATTGAGCTCGTGGTTATTGAAATGTAAAAAGCTATATGAATTTATGTGTAAAAAAAGGGCTGTGTTGATATGCTCAATAAATTCCCAAGCATCTCATGAATGAGACATAGAAGAGCTTTTCACATTCAGTGAGCTTACACGCATTCTATTTTTAGACTGACTTACTTAACAAGACATACAGTTTAATGATGATTCCCGACGTCACAGTTTCAGAAGCATTCACAAGACTTGTCGGTTACTCGACTACTCGAAGTGCTCGTCAGACACATCAAGATGACCGCCGCTTAATTATCGATATGGGTTTGAACCTGCGATCATGCGAACGATAATCGCGCGTACTAACCATTGCGCTACAGTTGGTCACTATGTTTTTATGTATGAGTAAATAGTGTTTTTGACACATCTATCTATTTGTTGATGAGTCGGTTTATTATCTACGACACTACTTTTGGAAAAGTGGGCTTTTCAGTATTTTTCTAACATTTTTGGCATTTATACGTCAATTTAACCAAATCAAAATGATATTTGATAGATAACATAATGAATCATCCCAAATTTTATACATTTGTAAGAAATCGTTCTAATTGCAGGCTAATTAAAAAAAATGTAAAAATTACACTTTTCACTGGAAGAACAAAGTAGGATCATCATATACATGGGAATGAATCATTCTACTTCATTCGTGTTTCAATAACACATCTCAAATTGTTTGAACGGTTATTGAATAATACTAAAAATATATTTCAGTAAATATTTCAATGGAGAAGCGAGATAAATCGACATATTATGTATTATATGACAAGAGAACGTAAAAATGTTGAATTATCTTATAACATATTTTTGTAAGAATCGCATATTTCTGTTTCAACTTTGTGCCATGAACTTGACGGAGTATAAAGTTACTATATGGACTTACAAACTGCAAAGTTGAATTTGTGATAGAAATAAAAATCTAAATGCCTTTTTCATGCTTTTCTACTACGACCCCTGTGAATGTTTCCCTCCCAATTTTGATTTTGGTTTTTGTTCCTTGTTTAGAGTGGCTGTTCGAATGTAACACACGAGGTGTGTTCAAACAATATGGGAAAGGTTTCAAATTTCACGGGTTACGTACATTCGACTTTCGATTATTATTTTCTTTTATGTTGGTACACTCGTTTCGAAGATATGTTGACGGTTTTATCCATATAGCATGTTTAGTTTGTTTGTGAGAGGCATAAATAAGGCAATCGAGACTATTACGGCCGAAATTAAAAATTACTTTAAGAGAGGAATGATCTCGATTGCGTTAAGCGTGTCTTAATAAGGGCCATGCTGAACAAATTTGTAGTCAACTTCTGAAAATGTTGATGAAATCTGGCATAAAACATTGTCAACAACAATTCCCCGAAATGGGAATTCTACCCTTAAAGTAATTTTTAATATCGGTCGGAATGATCTCGATTGCGTTTAGGGAAAGAGAATCCTACTCTTAGACTACTCAATTGAGTAACTTTAATAATAATAAAAAAAAAAAAAAAAATCAATGTAATGTTGAATATCCAATACGAAGACTACCAATTTTTAAAATCCTTTTAAGAAATAACATTTACATGGAATCTAAAACTGCCAAAAAATAATCGCTAACATTGACAATTGCTTGAATATTTTTGCCAATACCTTCCACGTCTTTCTTATTTTGGAGATTTTGTAGTGAATTATCTTCTATATTTGATCGTACACCGAAATGGGGCCATTTCGATGTTGGTTGTTAATCTTATAAGTATAAAATTTTAATTAAATAATGAAAATCATAGTTCTTTTTTAAATAGCGACGAAATCATAAATATTTTGCTACCTTAAATATTAAAAATTGTATTCGTTGCCTATTTTAAAATTTGATTAGCGAAATGTTTCCTATTTATTAGAAGGTTTCTTCTCAAGTTGTCTTTTTAATTTGGTTGTTTATTGCGACAGTCATTTTTTCAACTAATGTTATTTGGCATAACAAAATTTTATGATTTTAACAACATTTTAACAAATTCAATGTCTTAAATTGATATCGTTTCACAAATTTCTAACATTTTCTTAAAATTTCCTTTAGCGTTTGCTTAACGAGGCCAGTGAAGAGGACAATAATGGTCGTGAAATTTATGGTGATCTGAGTTGTATTCACCAATTTATCGATATGCCCAATTACAATGGCACCACTTACAATCCGCTGACACGTAAAATCGATAAAATCCGTGGTTGTCAGCCAGCCATGGGTTATAGTTTCGCCGCCGGTACTACAGATGGTCCTGGGGCTTTCGGCTTCGAACAAGGCACCTTGACGGATAATCCCATGTGGAACTTGGTGCGTGATTTTATAGTACCGCCCACTCAAGACGACATATCTTGCCATTCCCCCAAACCTATACTCTTGGCTACAGGCAGGGTAAGTAGATTGAAAGCGATGATGTTTGCAGGCACAATAATTTAAATATCTATCCAAACTTAGGCCACATTTCCTTATGAATGGCAACCGAAAATCGTGCCCACCCAGGAGTGTCACATTGGTGATCTAGTTATTGCAGCTGTACCAGGCGAATTCACCACTATGGCCGGTCGTAGATTACGTAACAAAGTTCGAGCCGTGGCAGCCGCCACAGGGGGTAAAGATGTCGATGTCATTTTAGCCGGCCTATCCAATTTGTACTCCAGTTACATTACTACGCCTGAAGAATACCAAGCTCAACGCTATGAGGCCGCTTCCACTATATTTGGTCCCAACTCTCATACTATTTATATGGATGTTTATGAACGCCTAACCAAAGCTTTGTTTCGAGGAGATACAGTTGAACCAGGACCTCAACCGCCCTATATGAATGATCGCATGCTGTCCATGAATACAGGCGTAATATTCGATGGTCACCCTTTGGAAAAAGACTTTGGCTATGTGAAAAAACAACCTTTAAAGGAATACAAAATCAATGAGACCGTGGAAGTCACCTTTGTGGCGGGCAATCCACGTAACAATATTTTCCACGAGAAAACCTATTTGACAGTGGAACGAAAAATCAATGAGGAAAGATGGAAAGTGGTGCACACTGATGCCAGTTGGGATACCAGGTACTGCCAGTTCGCAAATAGGACTAGAAACCCAACTTTTCAAACTTCAAACATTTCCACAAATTCGTAATTTCGAAATCGGAGAGTTTGAAAATATTAAATAATTCATTCACAAGCTAAAATAAGTTGGTTTTTTTAATTTCTTCTCTCCCTTTGCAGATTCATTTGGGAACGCACCCATTTGATATTGGGCTTCAGTGATGCGCACATCCATTGGACCATTGGCCCCAATACCTTGCCCGGCGAATATCGTATACGCCACTTTGGCAATTACAAATACATCCTGGGTGGCATCTTCCCCTACGAAGGCCAAACACAATCATTTACGATAAAGGATGATTAGAAAAGGAAGAGTTAGCTAATGACGGAAAAGGATGGTCGTCGGTCGAGTAGAAGAGTATTGTTAATTTGTTGTTTGGTCTAGTCATAGACTGTTTTGCATCAGGGTGTAAATAGATCTAATTCCAATTCGAAGTTGTTGCCATCTAATATTGGCGGCCATTTAACCCCCATTTTTTTCAGTTTGCTAATGTTTATGTATATATGGAAATTTTTCATATAGTATTTGAGAAAAGAAAGAGTAAGAACGTTTTAATATCTAATGACTACTGTATTTATGACAAATACTTATGTAAAGCTTTATTTTTATAATAAATTAAATAAAATTATATAGTTATACTTGAAATGGAGTAATACGAATGATGTTTCCATAGAATTTCCGTAAAATGCTTAGGAATTGTCATGGAAATCTTGTATCTGAAGAGTTTAATTAGAAACAACTTCAAATTATTGTGTCTCTCAATTGCATACAAAGAACTTAAGGCGCTAATCGAAGACGGCTTTCAATGTGGTTTGTAATTTGGTGTAAAGATAGTCATTTAAAAAATGAATGTGTAATTTTATATATTTTTTAAATTTCAAATCTTATATACATAAAATCGATCCCGGAACTGAGTTCTTATTCAAAAAATTAATATTTATAGTGTTTTGTTATGGTTATTTAAGGAATGTCAAATAATAATAATACGTTTTAACTCCATAGTTTGAAAAATTAAAAAAAATTCAATATCTTTATCGACCATTAAATCTTATTCTTCTTAAATAAAATCCGAAAGCTTAACAAATCAACCGATTTAGAGAAGAAAGTTGTTTTCAACTCATCTGCTAAGATGTTCGCCTAAATCAGATTTCATTCAATTGCCTCTGAATATTAATAACAAACATAATGCGCGTTATTTCGAGAAAAAAATGAACGTTTGCATTGAATTGGAAAGTTTACAATGTTTTTAATACTAACTTATATGGAAATTAAAATGTAAGGTATACAGGGTAGCGCAGCAATTATGCAACAATAAGAAATTCAAATATCTTTTTTTTAGTCAACGTATTTTTTATTATTTTTATTGAAAAAAAAATCAATTTTATTTTACAAACTAATTGGTTTTGAAGGTGATAGGCCGTAAATGACCTCCGTGCTCATTTACGCATATGCGACACATGATCAGAAAATTACTCATTGTGGCCTGATGGTTTGAAGTCGGGATTGCCTTAATGATTGTTTTAATGGACTACTTCAATTCAGTCAAATTTCTTGGTTTCATTTTGTACACTTCCTACTAGATATAACCCTATAAAAAAAACTCTGACGCAGTCAGGTCAGGTGACCTTGGAGGCTAGCGGTAGGTCGAGTTTCCAGTTATTAATATGTTTGAGAATTTTCGTGGAGATCCGTCATAACCGATCTGCCTATGTAGGCAGTTGTTCCAGCTTGCTGGAACCAAATGCTATTGAAACGGATACGTCTTCGGCGCAGTTCTGGATAAAAAAACTACTTCAACATCTTTAAATAACGGTCCCCATTGACATTGAGTTTGTAGCACGATTCCTGCGCCACTCTGTGCATACCGAAAATACCATAGAACTTATGGAAGCAATGCGGGTGACATCACAGAGAAGAATTACAGACAGAATTACAATGAATTTTGTTAAGTCTTACATGGTAAAATTTGCAGGCTCAAGAGCACAAACTTGTATGCTCAAATTCTCTTTCGCAACATGAAACTTTGATTGTATAGATTTTTATAATACCAGATTCAGTTGTGTTCATATGTTAATATACTAACATCTATATAATTATAATCTATACAAATATTAACAAAAATATGCAAAATTATCGAAATATTGAAAGCAGTATTAGGTTGCCCTCCGGCCGCTCTAAATGTCTCAATTTTGATTCCAGACAAATGCAGCTTTTGTCTAGAATTTTTCTCTATGGTGACATTTAGTTAGTGGCGTCTAGATAGATGCTGGTGCTGACATCATTTGATTCGGGTAATCTCGTAAGTTCAAGAGGTACTTTGAAATTAAGTTATCTAATGGCCGTTAGCAAGTATTTGTTGAAAAATGCATTCGGAGAGAATTGTAATTTCTTACAATTTCCTATCAGATGTAGAGAAAGTAAACAAACGCCAACATTAAATGAGGCAAAGGTACTTCAAGAATTTAGCAAGCCTAAAATGTAGGTCGCAATTAAAAATTAATAATTGAATGATTACAAAATTAAGGAAGTTATTTCAACCATTATGCACACAAATATTTTTGTATCGCTTTTCAAAGCAAACATTTGATTTTTTTTGTGATGACTGTCTTTCGGAAATTTTTCGAATTGAAAATTGTGATTACTTCTCGCCGATTAGTCACAAAATCGGATGCGTAGAATCTCTCACATTGATTAAACAGTTATCGATAAATTCTGTATTGGTTCATGACTAAGTTAAATTGCTTAGTTCAGCCATTAACCAATAGCAACGTCTTAATTCACAATAATCATCAGTAGTTAAACCAGCTCACCCTAAAGAGGAATTTACTGCGAGCCAAAACAGATAAAGGAAATCACATATACTTAGATCTGCTAAAGCAGAATATAGCACTGGGGCGATCATCATCCAACAGATTACAATTCAGATAATGTGCTATTTAAGCGAAAAGTAAGTTAAAGAGCGCCATAACGGCCCATATAATGAATAGAAACTTATCTTTTTGAGAAGCATTCTTTAGCAAAAGTAAAAACATTATGGGAATCAATTCAATTTTATTATTAAGACTGGAATACTTATTTACTATGAAAATAGATTGAGAAAAATTTACTTTTACAGCACAAAAGTCGATTATTTTTTCTGTCAGATCTGTAAAATGTAATTTATTGCAAAATATAGGGTTATCCATTTTTCATTTTCAAGTGAAGGTAAATATAATACATTGCCATTGCCTTGCCATTGTCTACGAAATACAATATCATTTAATAAATGATCGCCTCTGGAGTGGTTGCAGTAGTGGATACTTTTGAGTTAGTTTTCGAAAAAATACGGTCCAATGATACGTCCAGACCATAATGCGCACCAAGCAATCACTTCTTCCAGATCCAATCTCTTTTCCACAATCACTTTTGGGTTCTCCGAGCCGCATATGCGAGAATTTTGTTTGTTAACGTACCTACCGAGTGAGAAATGAGCTGAATGCTCGATTAAAAGCCCACGCTTGAATCACCATTTTTGTGTAGGGTGATTTTTTAAGATTTAAGTTTTTCAGGTTGGCAGCACCGGTTGGTAAGGGCGTCCAAACGTCATCTGTCAAAGTGAAAAGTGTACAGTATACTCTGCCATTTCATCATGGAAAGACTAACAAACGAGTAACGATTGCAAATCGTTGAAATTTATTATCAAATTTGTTGCTCTATGACAGATGTGCATCGTTTGATACGACCATTCGACTATCGTCATAATCGACCAGCTGAATCAACAATTCGTGCTGTTATCTCCAAATTTCGCACCAAATTTATTTTGTTAATAACAATCGTGAAATGTCAATTCGTCGTCGTTCTCAGCAATTGAGTTGAAATTGGTTGACATGTGGTTTCATCAGGACGGTGTAACATGCCACACTGCTCGTGAAACAATAGGTATGTTGAGGGATGAATTTGGTGAGCAGCTTATCTCTCGATTTGGCCCTCCAGGTCTTGCGATTTAACGCCTCTTAATTATTCCTTGTGGGGTTATATCAAATCGTTAGTCTGTGTGGACAAGCCGAACACTATTGAAGTCTTACAGGATAACATAACATGTGTTATTCGTGGAATACAGGCAGAAATGCTCGAAAAAGTGACGAAAAATTGGACCTTTCGAATGGACATTTTGAGACGGAATCGCGGACAACATTTACATGAAATTATCTTTAAAAATTAAATGGCAAAAATCAGTTTATCGATTCCAATAAAAAATTGTAATATATGATGCAAATTTGAGTGTTTTATTCGATTTTTAAAAAAAGTACGAATAAAAAGTCACCCTGTAGTAAGTTTTAACTATGTTTATGTTTTCTTCGGTTGTTAAACAATTCATATTCGTAAATCCCAAATCTTTCACTAAATAAATAACACTTCACATTGCAGGTAATTAACAACTGACAGCCTTGCCAGACCGGTAGTTTTGAAAACACTCAATGAATAAACCTATATAAACGTTTTTTCAGCAGCACTGATACTGATCAATTGTACCAACAGTTGTAAGGCATAAATTTTTAAAACAAAACACTGGAGAACATCTAATATTTGCAGAAAAGTACTCTTATCGACGTCATTCCTGCCAGCACTTCCAATTCAATTTTGCAAAGACAAACTTCTGTTACAAAATTTCATACGTCAATCAGTGCTCCATGTTCTTTAAATCACAAAATGAGCACATAAAATGTAGCGAAATTAGAATTGATTGAAACTTGACTCAGAAATTATTAAAAAAAACTTTGATTTTTACTAAAGTGATCAACTTATAAGGGAACAACCAGAAGGCTACCGTCAAGCATTATATATAAAGCTTTACAATGAACAAAATTTGTTTGATTTTAATTTTTTCGGTTTTGATTTTATTATCGATCTTCAATGTAGTAACATGATTTGAGTTCTTAATCCGGTTCGAGTTCGTTTAGAATATAATTCATAAACTTGCGAAGTTGATTATACTGATACAGCTGGTTGGACGTATAGCTATTTCGGTATTCTTCAGCTCCCTTAGCTGTTTATGCTTTCTCGAAAATCATGGCCACTTCAAGAGGGTATAACTCCACACAACAATTGGGAAGTTTTGGTCACCGGCGCGAAACTGTTTTCAACGAAGAGCACAAGTCTAGATTTAAAATCATTGTAGACACTCAAAAATACGCATGTGTAATACGCATTTTTGGCCTTAAAGGCTTAGTATTACTGTTTTTTGGATAAATAAATGAATGAATAAAATAAGTCAAATATAACTTATTTATTGCAAGTGTTTGAAGTACAGGGTGGCGCAATAGAACGTGAATATTGCATCATCTTTTTTTGCGGGGTAGAAAAGGCGCGGGCGGGAGGGCGCCTACATCATTGGGTTGGCGGGTTCATGGAGTTTTAGTCGCTATAAATCACTTCGACGGGAAGCGTCGCGCATTTTGGGTGCGCGCATTTTACGAGAACTCTCGTTCATTAACAATATATGACTAGGCGACTATATTGTGCTGAATATGGACTACGGCGAATTAGTGAAGCTCCGAGTGCTAATTTAATTAAAATATGGGTAAAGCGTTTGGTCGCCCAAGAACATCTGGGACCGAAGACAATGTTGAGAGAGTTATGGAGTCACGACGAAGTTGGCAATGAATTTTAACATTGGATCTTAAACTGCATCCATATAAGCTGCAATTAACACAAGAATTGAAAGAGTCTGACTTCATAACAAGGCTCGAATTTGCTAATGAAATGCTTCAACGATTTTTCAATTTTGACAATATCCTTTTCTCTGACGAGGCTCATTTACTTATGAATGGGTTCGTAAATTGTCGTTACTGGAACAGTGAAAATCCCAAAATCAAACACCAGAAACCATTGCATAGTCCTAAAGTGACAGTATGGGCAGCAATCTCTGGCAGAGGAATAATTGGTCGTTTTTTCTTCGAAAATGCGCGGGGCCAAAACGTCACGGTTAATACGGAACGCTTTGGACGGATTTTTGGCTCCTGAAATTGAAAGTTCAAGAATAGTGAATTCCAGAACTTGGTTCCAACAAGATGGAGCTACCTGTCACACATCAAATGACTCCATGGCGGTGGTGAAGCAGATGTTCCCTGGCAGACTGATTTCGAAAAGAGGTGATATCCCATGGCCCCCACGTAGTCCAGACTTGACGCCTCTTGACTTTTTTTTTTTGGGGATACCTCAAACACAAAGTCTACAGTAATAATCCAAGAAACATCGTTCAGCTCAAGGAGAATATCCGTGGTGAAATGGCAGCCATTACACCAGTATTACTGAAGAAAGTTTTCAATAATTTTCGTTTGCGGTTAGAGGAGTGCATCGTAGAGAGGGTCACCATTTAGATGATGTTATTTTTAAAAAATAAACTCCATTTATTACTCTACAATGCCTTTTAACCATACCTTTTGTATTTATTTTTTAATCTATTTTTTAAATATGCACGTTCTATTGCGCCACCCTGTTTATTCTGAACGTTCTTGAACCGAGTTAAAAACTAAAATCGTGTTACATTGAAGATCAATAATAAATTATATTTAAATTTAAATTTTGTATGAAAATTTTCGAAACAAAAATGTAAATTTCGATAGATTGACCAATTTTTATGGTGGATTCCAGAAGTGATATGATAATGCAGTCCGTTTTCATTTTCAGACCTAACTTTATCCAGTGCTTAGTGTGTGTCAAATTTGTCTGAATTGACTGGAATTGAAAGAAATATATGAATTTATGATTATATAGATTGAGATGATCATTTGTATAGGAAGTAGCAGAAGTGGCGTAGTTGAGTAGTAGAATTTGTTTAGTTTTGTCACGATTTACAAAAAAATACAGTTTAAAATTACGGAGAAAATAGAGAATATAGCCGAAAGTTTATGTTTTCATTGTGCAGATTGAAGCCGGATTGCACAATAACATTAATTAATTTGTGTTCTTGAACTTGCATAAAGGCATGCGGATTCTTAAATTAAAAATAAAATATTTAAATTTTTATCATCTCATTTTAATATTAATTTTTATGCATTAAACAAGTCATATTTCTATTGAATATTTTTTAATTGTTCTATTAAACTTTTATACTTAAAGCACAACATTAAACTACTATGTTAGTTACAAAAAAAAAAAAAAAAAAAAAAATGGTGAATTCCTTCTTTTTAAAAAAGTCGAAAAGTTGTTTAGTAATATATTTGAAATGTCAACTTTTTACGAGAGTTATGGATCCATTCATTAAATTTATATGGACATATTAAAAATTGTATTAAATACCAAACAAATAGTGAAGTTTAAGGTCATTTATCTGGTCAGTTCCAGAATGGGAAACGGTCCCTCCTATCACTAGTTGCATTAAGCTACACAAAATTGGGCGTGTCAAAACATGTTTATGGGCAAAAATTTGATTTTCGACTACGCGATAAGCTGGTCTTATCACATTCCAAAACTGCAGTGCAGAAAAAAAACTGTAGTGAGTTCCTGCAGACGCTCCAAAAGTTGTGATAAAAATAGTATTTTAGAATTAAAAGTCGTTTGTATGCTATGTAAAAGATAACGACTGGTTCCATTTTATATGAATTTTGGATATCAATTTCAAATTATAGGCGAGTCAACTGTTTTGTACGTATATTATAAAAAAAATGTAGTTACTATAAACCAATATTTCAAAGATTATTTTTATCCTTGATTGGTACAACATATTTCGTTTGACAAATGGAAAATAACATAAACGAACTTCACACTAAACTTGTAGGTGTGATCGTTCTAAAAGATCTGCAAAATAAATTTCGTTTAAGATCATTATTTTCTATAAAAAAAATGCATTCATAGAAGTTTTTTATTATTTTTTTTTTGCGTTTTCTGTGCGTTAAATTTCTTTTTTTTTTGCAAATTAGTTCACTCCGATTCATAGAAAGAAATTTTACTTTACTTTACGCTTAGCTAAGCCGAAAATTACTTAGCTTCTCAAACTAAATTAAACCCGATGTGGCAAATCAAACTGCACTATTGCGACGAAGTCCCAAATCATTTTGATACTGTGAACTTCATTTCATGATGGATGGCATATAAGTTTCAGACAGGCTGCTCTTTTGGCGCCTGTTTGTGCGGTCCCAAAACTAACCAACCTAACAAAGAAGACTCAAAAAAGATAGGTCTTTATTTTGCAACATAATCTTCTTTTAGCACGATACACTTTTTTCAGCGATATTCAATAGCTTCTATTTCCTGTTTATAGTAAGAACTGTAAAACTCCTTAAAGTAGCCATTAACCGCATACTCCAACTCTTCAATGTCGGCAAATCTTTAAGTTTGAAAATAGAAAATAGTCTGAGGGAACTAAATCTGGCAAATAAGCTGCATAATGAAGCAATTTGAACTTTAATTTATTATTTTTGGCCATCGCAATGCTGGATGTGCGAATTGCAGCATTGTTTTGATGAAAAAATACAATTCTTTTTCTGCCATAATTCCATCACCTAAACGCTGCAATATATTAGCATAATATTCACCGTCGATGGTTTTTTCCTTTTTGAAGATAATCAAGGAAAATAATGCGTATGAAGATAATCAAGGAAAATGACCTTGCCTGCATATGGAACCGTCTTTGCATTCAGTGGACACGATTTTCCCATTCTAGTTTACTGCTTTAACTCTTTCTTTGTCTCAGGTTCGAAGTTGTCGGTTCATGTCTCATCCATGGTTATGAATCGTCGAAAAAATTTGGCATTATTGTACATATAGTTAACTATCGCCAAACACTCTACTGAAACATTTTCACGACGCTGTTTTTTTCTCTATTGAAAGCAAACGCGGCACCCATCTTGCGCACAGCTTTCTTATCTTCAAATCTTCGGTCAATAAACGACGTATAGCAGTTTTTGAAATGCCTGCCGTTTCAGCTAGCTTATTTTCTCTTAACCGTGTCTTTCTTAACCGTGTCTTTCGCTTAACCCTCAATTGGTCGATCACCACTGTGTTCGTCTTGGCAGCTCATACGGCCTCGTTTAAACTCTGCTATACAATATTGTACAGTCGTAGACGAAAGATCAGACTCCCTCAGAGTAGAATCTAGTTCAGCTTTAATATTGGTTGAACTGAGACCTTTCAAATGGAAATATTGAATTACATAACGCTGGCCAAGTTTTTCCATGTTTACAAATTCACTGAGATCGTTTACTAAATAACATGGCACCTTGAAATTTAAAACATACATATGTTTTATAAGTCTGCCACTTTTCACTAAAATAATTTTTTTTGCAAACTACTTGCACCATGTATGCGTTAGGTCGGCTAGTTTTGAGACCGCCCTCGTGACAAATCTTCCATTGTTTTATATATAAACTTGCTTACACTTACTTTGCCACTTAATTGTAGTAAAAATTAATTTGATAATAAAATTAGTTAAACTCCCACAAATGGGCATAATAGATATTCTTCTCACATTCCTTGAGTCATTTGAGTTCTTTTTCTCTTTCTCAATATTCTAAGCAAAAAATGCCACATAGAGAAGCTTTGGTCAAGCAATTAATATTAATTAATATTTCTCCGAGTGTATCTCAACCACTGGAGTGTGAAGATGATCACTATGCGTTTCCTACACGTTTGAGACGTACACATTTACCAAAGTTTTAAAAACAAAACCTCAGCGATTAAACTTAGTTGCTTGCCAAACTTTGACCATACAAGACAATTATCAAATAACACGGGCAAATATTATTTTTAGTTTTTTTTTTTTTGTTTTCTTTAAATGTCATACAAGTTATCTGCCTGCTTTGAATGTAGACGGTATAGAAATCAGATTCAACTGATACATAGTTTTGTGGATTCGCTTCATTATTATTAGCAGTGCCGACGTCTCCAACCGACATGAATTTAAAAAAATCGTTAACCGGCGCGGTGAACAGGTCCTTGGTCTTAGGCCTATTACTATTGTGCTGCAGTGCTATAGTGAGTGGTGAATATTATACGTCGATGATTGGCCTGGAGGAACTATTAAAGACTGAGCAAATTATTTTGGCTGACCTAAAGAATTATCTGGTGACAACAAAGCAAGAAAATATTGCGTTGGAAAAGTGAGTTCCGCAAGAGAATTTCCTTAAATGTTAAAAGAGTGGGAGTGCAAAAAAAAAAAAAAAATAACTGAACAAAATACAAAAGTCATACCAAAAACAAAACTTATGCAAAAAAAAAAAAAAAAAAAATAAATAAAAAAAATAAAAATAATAATAATAAATAATAATTTTTCACATTGGATATGGATATACACTGACGCTCACTTGAATAGCGCCCTCTCTAATCATTTAACAATAGTGACTACTATTTAAATTACACTTCACATAACGGTTCAGTTTTCGCTTATTTGTTTCTTCTACTTCTACACATCACCTACACAAAATTTCAAGCCATGGAAGTGTTCCGTTATTTTAATTCGCTCTTTTCTTTTAAATGAGCTTAAAATGTGCTCTTTTTTGGTCCATTTGAATAGCACCCCTCACGTGGTAATCAGTTTAAGTGTGAAAGTCTTTTGCAGATCATCATAAATCAGATCGGATTACAGTAATTGCGTATACCTATAATTAAATATAAAACAATCGATTTTAAGTAAAATGGGCCGAGCTAAATCCTTGAGTGTCGAGGAAAGAGTGGAGTGTGGGCTTTCTATTCATCAAATAGTCAGAAAAACTAATAGAATTCGTAAAGTTATATCGACATATTTAAGTGACACCGGAGGCTATGGAAATAATATGAAAGGTCGAACAGCAAGTGCTATTACAGGCACTGACAACAGGGCTATTCTGAGATATGTCTCAAATTCACACGACTCTGTTGCCAAAATCAAGGAAAAAGCCAGCGTAAGTGCAAGTGTATCAACGTTAAAAGGAGTTATTTTCAAAGCAACACACTTGCAACGCTTGAGACTTAAAAAGAAACCACCTCTCGGCAATCTCCGTAAGGAATGTCGCCTTAATTTTTGTTGTACGACTATGACGTGGAGTAGAGAGTGGAATAGAATTGTATTTTCCGATGAAAAAAAAATTAATTTAGAGGGCCCTGATGGATATAATTACTACTTCCACTATCTTTGAAAAGAGGAACACCTACTCAATCGATTACACAGCCGGGAAGGTGGAGTTATGGTATGGGGTGAGATCTCTTATTATGGCACAATAGAGCTCCAGTTTCTCTCTGCAAAAATGAATGCGATTTCATACAAAGCCGTGCTGGAAAAAGCTTTTCCTGAAGTTAAAAATGTTTTCGGATATTTGGAATGGAAACTCCAGCATGACAACGCTCCAATTTATACAGCAAGAGTCGTTAAATCATAGACTGAAAGCCAAATTGTTAAGATTGTGAGCTGGCTGCCTTGCTCTCCAGACTTAAACATTATTGAAAACGTCTGGGAATGGCTAATACAGGAGGTGTACGAATCAAGCAAGCAGTATTCAAGCAAAAGTGAACTCTTCAATGGAATTAAGCAGGCCTGGTCGTGTATTTCCCTGGACCTAATCAAAAAAGCTGTATGATCCTTTACTGAACAGAATATATGTATGTATTCTCAACCAGGGCGAAAGTACCCACTACTAAATTTTACTTAAAATGCTTGTTTTTAAATTAAATATAAGCAAACAATACTACTTTTAATTTGCAAATAATGTTTTCGTGTATAATCTAATTTTTGTAAGGGGGGGCTATTCAAATGAACCGAAAATGAACTGAAACTAAATTGAATTTCTGACTTTTTTTGTGTTTAATGTTTTAGTACTTAATTGATTAAAATGAAAGAAAATTTATGTTATAATTATTATTTTGGAAAAAAATCGAGCTTAAAAAAATACTTAAAGGAGGTGCTATTCAAGTGTGCGACACTTTATATATATGTATATACGAGGTGTGATCAAAAAATAAGTGTTATTTTCAAAATTTGTGAGTTACGTATGTTCGATTTTCGCATTTTTTTCTCATATGTTGCTACACATATCTGTTATATATGTTGACAATATCAGTCATTTTGGATTGTCAGTTTGTTTTTCACAGATAAAAAGGTTAGTCGTGTTTTGGTGTGCTCTTCGATTTTTTACTATTTGAAAAAATGGATCAAAGAAACTGTATTAAGTTTTGTGTAAAAAATGAAATTAATTGTGCAAGGACATTTGAAATGTTGACTGTGTAGACTGTTTGACGAGTCTACTATGAGCAGAACACAAGTTCAGTTGTGGTATAACCGGCTTAAGGAAGGCCGAAAAGATGTTAATAATGATGCTCGTCCTGGTCGCCCGAGCACGATGAAAACATTGAAGCAATGAAGAAAATGATTTTGGATAATCGTCGAATCACTATTAGAGAAGTTGCTGATGATGTTGGCATATCGTTCGGTTCATGCCAAGCAATTTTTACGGATATTTTAGGCATGAAACGTGCGGTAGTGAAAATTGTTCCAAAATTGCTAAATTTTGAGCAAAAACAACGTCGCGTAGACATCGCTCAGGAGCTGTTGAACGTCGTCAACGACGATCCACATATTTCTCAAAAAGGTCATAACTGGTGACGAATCATGGGTGTATGGCTATGACATTGAAACTAAAGCCCAATCATCCCAATGGAAGCGTCCAGAAGAACCAAGATCGAAAAAAGCACGTCAAGTTCGGTAAAATGTGAAGGTTTTGCTCACTGTTTTCTTCAATAATGGCGTGGTGCATCATGAATTCTTGCCACAAGGTCGTGCGGTCAATAAGGAATACTACCTTGAAGTTATACGCCGTTTGCGCAAAGCAATTCGTCAGAAACGCACAGAATTGTGGAAAAACCAATCATGGATTTGGCACCATGATAACGCACCAGCTGACACATCGATGCTTGTGCGTGAGTTTTTGGCGAAAAACAAAACCGCAATCATCAATCAACCACCGTATTCACCGGACTTGGCCCCCGCTGACTCTTTCCAAAACTAAAGACACCGATGAAAGGAAAGCAAAAAGCGAGCTTCAGAAATGTTTCAGTAATTGGAAAGAACGCTGGCCTAAGTGTATTATATCTGAGGGGGATTACTTTGAAGGGGTCAAGATAGTTATTAATGAAATAACTAAATATACTTTTTGAAAAAATTGGAAATAATGGTTATTTTTTGATCACATATCGTATCGTATCGTATCGTATATATATATATATATATATATATATATGTATATACATATACAGTTGAACTTCTTTAACTCGAATCACCATTATCCTAAAATAAAATCCGACTTATGGAGAATTCGAGGAGATTTCGAGTTATGGAACTGCATACATATACTGTACATTTATTAATTTTTAGTCTTAAGAAAACACACGCCTTGCATTAAAATTCAATCAGTTTTATTTTAGACATGCATGTTATTTTTTGCTGAATGGGTTCTTTTTTGTCGTGAGTGTGTAGTAACTCTATTTTATTTAGCGCTTTATAGTTCTCATCGTTTGTATTTTCATTTGTTTGTAAATACAAGTATAAATTGTTTAAGGAATCCTCCACAGTTTTTCTGGATGGTTTTCTAATAACTTCTTCCACTGAACCCTCCTCATCACTATCTGATAAGCTTTCAGTATGAGTTATTAAATGGTTAGAGCACTGTTGGACTATATCGTCATCTGTAAGATAACTTGATATAACAACATCATCATCAACTTCAATGTAATCGAGAAGAGTCCCATTGGAAGTTATATGATTCAAGCTTAGCCAGGCTTCATAGTTCGCTTCCACAAAATTGAGATCTTCATTAGGATTGCTTAAGAACATTAAAGGTATGTCATCCTCTTTGAGAAAAATTCGACATACAGAAGCTTGTGCCATCATTTTTATTTAAGTTATGGAGAAATTCAAGTTATGGAAGTTCGAGTTATGGAAGCAAAACTAAAAGGAATTCACCACATAAGCGCTCTTGACACTAGATTTGCTTCGACTTAAAGAAGATTTTAACTTATAGAAGTTCGAGTTATAGAAGTTCAACTGTAAATACATATATATATATATATCCAATGTGAGAAATGCAATTAAAAATTACTGTGTTAACAAAATATTAATATGAAGAAACCATTCTTGTTTAATTAATATTTGAAAGTAACGCCGACAAACTTCTAACCGAAGATGGATTATGGATATTATTTACACTTTTTAACTATTCCTTTCATTACGGTTATCATTATTTATAATGACACTTTATAGGCTGTAGTTTATTTAGAGTGCTACTAAATTAAGTAGAGGCTTTTTGGCATTCTCGCCTCAGTCGATTTAATGCTGAATTGTCATTATTCTTTCGAGTCAGTTTGAGCACATTAGCTATTTAAAGTGTACCATTCAAGGTCTTTTGTATGTTTTCGGACACAACAAACAAGAAAATGTTTTGACATAAAAATATGTAAATCAGTATACCGGTTCTTAAAGTTGCGCTATTGCGCCGGTTTAAGAAAGATACACAAAACCGTAGCTATCATTATCAAACGCGTGCGCTTTTGTTAGTTTTGCCATTAAAGAATAGTAAATTGAAGTGATAGCATGGAAGGTGATCGGCACATGTTTATTTTTTATTACTTACTTTAGTTTTACACTAAAGTTATGATTTTCGCAGTTACATCAATCTTTGCATTAGTTAAATTTATTTCCAAATGACCGGTTTTTTGATATTTAATCTATTCTCTCAAAAAAGTACTGGGAATTGGTTAATTAAACACAAAATATTTATTATTCATTCAAATTTATTGAAACCACTACGAAATAGGCCTCTTCCCATTTAGCACATTTGTGCCAACGAATAAACAATCCAATTATTAGAACATTTTCAAAGCATAAAAGACTTCAGTTCTCGCCGGGAATTATTTGTTATCGTATATTTTCTGTCGACTGAAAACTGGTTTATCTAAGTGGTAATTTAAGTTTTAGAAAAAGAAAAAATCAATCGGTTCAATATCAGGTAAATATGTTGGTCGTTTGATAACATTTGTTGACATTTTGAAAAATTCTAGAAATTCGTTCATTATGAGAGGGCAGTCCCAAAACTAGCCAACGTGACGTACAAATAGAGGTAGTAATTTGAAAGAAAAAAATATTTTGTTGGAAAGTGAGAACCTTATAAAACATATGTTTTAAATGTCAAGACGCCTAGTTGTTTAGTATTTTTATTTAAGCCATCAAAAGTACACGATCTTAGTAAATTTGTAAACATGGAAAAAATTGGTCAAAATTATGTAATTCAATATTGCCATTTGAAAAGTCTCAGCCCTACCAATATTAAATCCGAGCTACATTCTACTCTGGGGGAATCTGCTCCTTCGTTTATGACTGTAAAATACTGTGTAGCAAAGTTTAAACAAGGTCGTACATGCTGCCAATATGAACACCGTAGTGATCGATCAATTGAATTGTTCACGCCAGACACGGCTAAAAAAATCCACAAAATGGTGTTGGATGATTGTCGGCAGAAGGTGCCTGAGCTAGCTGAAATGATGGCATTCCAAAAGTGCTATACATCGTATATTGACCGACGAATTGAAAACGAAAAAGCTATGATCAAGATTGGTGCCGCGCTTGCTTTCAATAGAGCAAATATAGTGTCGTGAAGATGTTTCAGTAGAGTGTTTGGCGATGTTTCACTCCAATAAAGACGAATTTTTGCGTCGATTTAAAACCATGGATGAGACATACATAGGTGCACAACTTTACAGCTAAGACAAAGTAACAGTCAAACGCAAAAATAAAAATAAATTATTAGTGTTCAAATTGGTTAAAAAGACAATCAAAATTTCATATCTAATTCACTGCCGGTTTCTTAAATATTTCACACATTTTATCAAAAAAGTCCGGAAAATTGGTCAACAAAACAGAAACTATTTACTGTTTATTCAAATTTGTTCTATCACATTCATAGTAGGCTGCTTCTCAAACAATACATTTATGCCAACAAATCATCCAACCCACAACACATTTTTCAAACTCATTTTTTCAAAAAGACTTAAATTCTTGCCCCGAATTCTTATTACATATCTTCTCTTGGCAGAAAACGGGTGCATAGAAGTGATTATTTGCGTTTTGGGAAGAGAAAAAAAGACAGTCGAATTTAAAGCAGGTGAATATGCTAGTTGTTCGATGATATTTGTTGAGTTGTTGGCCAGAAATTCCTTCACAATGATAGTCTTTCTTGTAAAATGATTAGTCGCAATATCCATGATTTTTCTTTCCATAAATTTAACCTTTTTTGATGAAGTTGTTCTTTCAAATGCCACATAACGGCCAGATAATATTCTTTATTAAATGTGTGATATTCTGACAAGAATTCCAAGTGCACAACAGTGCGATGATCAAAGGAAATCGTCAGTATTATGGTCAGTTTTAATCAACGTCGATGCAATTCTTTCGGTTTCGGCTCAATAGGAAGGCGTCATTTCAAAGCTTGTTGATTGGATTGCATGTCACATTAGTAAACCTTATCTCATTACCAGTTCAAATGTGTTTTATAAATGAGGAATCGAAATTGAATGGTTTTAGCATGTCTTCAGCAAGCTTTCAGATCTTTCGAAACTAGTTGGGCGGCAACACTCAATACTCAAATAATTCTATAAAACGGTACGAATTGATTCGTGAGACATAGGAAATACAACATTTATCTCTTTCGAACTTATATAACAATATTCAGCCATCATTTTCTTCTCTTTGTCAATGCTAACTTCAGTTGAAGACATTGATGGCCAAGCAGAGCGATAGAAATGTTGCACTACTTATCCATACGTTTTCGGTAAAGTCGGTTGACCGTAAGCTTTCTATAATATTTTTGGCGATTTAACGTACAAAATACCATTTGTAATACAAAATTTGAGACAAATTCTTTGTTCGATGTTTTTATCCATTGTAAAATTCGCAAAAACACTTGAAATGGGCTGACAAAATCGAGCATCACAAACAAACTAAATCAAAGAATTTTGCAATCCTTTTAAGTAAGCATTTTAGACGTTCAATTCCCGCTACTTTTTTTTGTATTTTTTGTTTAAAAATAATGTTTTAAACAAAAAAAAACAAATGCTCGTATAGAGTTATCAATTTACTGGTTTCAAGCCCGCCGGTCTGGCAAGGCTGTTAGCTGTTAAATACCTGTCATCTGAAGTGTTATTTATTCAGTGGAAGGTTCGTCATTTACAAATATATAGAGCGTTTGACGACCGAAGAACGCATAAAAATAATTAAAACTTATTGCAAATATGGCGATTCAAACGTGGGCTTTCAATCGAACAAAATTTTCTTCAGCAATGAAGCTAATTTTTTACTCGGTGGTTACGTCAACAAGCAAAATTGTGAAAGTGATTGTGGAAAAGCTATTGTACCCGGAAAAAGTGGCTGTTTGGTGCGCATTATGGTCTGAAAATGACGCCGGAGGAAGCTTAAAAGGATCCACTGCTGCAACCAATCCAGAGGCGGTCATTTAAATGGCATAGTATTTCATACATAAAGGCAAGGTCCAAGGATTATAATGAAATAAAAGTTTCATCGAAATCATAGCTTTATGTTTTATTTAAATTTACTTTTAAAACCGAATAATGGACAACCCGATACCTTTCTTAAAACACATAACTTAAATCAAAAATTACTAACATCATTCAATTTATTTAGTAAAATTTCAGAAATCCAAAAGGAACATGAAGAGGCGGACTTGGATAGGGAGAATTATCTTACAAATCCTGTGAATGTATTTAGACTGATTAAAAGACTGTATTACGATTGGTGGAAATATCTGCCCGATGCAAATGGTAAGTTTTCAATAACCAATTGTGCAAGGGCGGTCACAAAACTAGCCGACTTATAGTCGATGTGTAGATATTGCCAGTAAAAAATTATTTTGGTGAAAAGTGGCAACCTCATAGGACATATGTTGTAAGTTTCAAGGCGCCACGTTATTTAGTATTTTTATTTGAGCCATCACAAGTAAACGATCGCAGTGAATTTGTAAACATAGAAAAAATTGGTCGCCGTTTTTTAATTCAATATTTCCATTTGGAAGTTCTCAGTCCAACCAATATTAAAGCCGAGCTAGATTTTAATTTGGGGGAGTCTGCTCCTTCGTCTACGACTGTAAAGTTTTGGGTAGCAGAGTTTAAACGAGGCCGGACTAGCTGCCAATACGAACACCGTAGTGGTCGACCAATTGAAGTGTCCACCCCAGACACAGTTAAGTAAAAAAAATCATCCACAAAATGGTATTGGATGATCGTTGGTTAAAGGTATGCGAGCTTGCTGAAATTATAGGTATTTCAAAAAGTGGTATACATCGTATATTGACTGAAGATTTGAAGATGAGAAAGCTGTGCCCAAGATGGGTGCCGTGCTTGCTTTCAATAGAGCAAAAATAGCGTCGTGATGATGTTTCAGTGGAGTGTTTGGCAATGTTTTACCACAACAAAGACGAATTTTTGCGTCCATTTTTAATCATGGATGAGACATGGGTTCACCACTTCACACGTGAGACAAACAGTCAAAGCAGTGGAATGGAATGGGGGAATCGTGTCTAAAGCAGGCGAAGACGGTTTCATCTGGAGGCAAGGTCATGGCGTCTGATTTTTGGTATGCGCATGGGACTATTTTTATTGATTATCCTCAGAAAGGAAAAACCATCAAAGACGAAAATTATGCCAATTTATTACAGCGCTTAGGTGATGAAATTATGGAAAAAGACACGGCATTTGGCGAAAAAGTAGTGATGCTTCATCAAGACGATGCTCCAGTTCACACATCCACTACTGCGATGGCCAAAATTAATGAATTACAATTCGAATTGCTTTAGATTTAGCTCCAAACTTGAAAAAATGATTCGTTGGTAAAAGATTTGTCAATAACGAAGTGATGGAGTTTGCGGTTGATGGCTATTTTAAGCAGTTTGACAGTTTTTACTATATAAAGGGTATAGAAGCTATTGAATATCACTGAAAAAGTGTATCGAGCTAAAACGAGATTATGATGAAAAATATAGAAAATTTTCCCAACTTTATTGTGTGTTCGTTAGGATGGCTAGTTTTAAGACCACCAGCGTACATGGATTTTTGAAATAAATAAAATATTTTTGTTAATACATCACATACTCGCAGAATCTATCGAATATCGCTGGGAAAACTGCATCGAGCTAAAAGAAGATTATGTTGAAAAATAACGGAAATTTTTCCGAAATTTTTTCTATCTTCTTTGTTAGTTTTGGGACCGTCCTCGTATATAAATACTAATTAGTTAAAATTACATGTAATGCATTTTATTTCACTTTCGTCAGATTTCCTACGACGAGTGCACTATAGTTATAAAGAAATGGCTTTCCCCTCTTACGATGATTTTGAAGAATCCGCCTTGGCTTTGATGAGATTACAAAGAACGTACAATATGGATGTGACCGAACTAGCTTCTGGGATATTAAATGGAGTAAAATATGGGTACGAATAATAACATGGAAACTAAGTTGGGATTAAATATATGCCCATCCCGTTATAGCGCTAACTTGTCTTGGACCGATTGCCTTCACATGAGTCAACAGTTGGTTAACGTGGGAGAATTCAATCTAACAAAACCTTGGGTTAAGGAATTCTATAGACGTTTCAATTCGGATTATGGTGCCATCTCAAATTTGAAAGAGACTTTAAATGGAAATCTAATGGAAGTCGGAGATATTGAAATTACATTACAAATATTTGAGGCTATACTGGAGAATGATTTGAGTGGCTTCGAGGAACTGTCTCAAATGTATATAAATAAGTATATATATTCAGATGCTTATGTAGAAGAACAAAGTTATCATGTGAGTTTAAGACGCCAAGATATGCATGTAATTGATATATGGACAATTGTCTTTAATTGTAATGATTCTTTCTATTACAATTGCCTAAAAAAAGCAACAAATTTCTCTGCACTCTTATGTTGATCATTTGGTTCTCCTTGGGCATGCCAAAATGATGATTAGTCATTTGCTACGCCCCCTATATCTTCATATGGGTATTAATTACCGAATTGAATGACTCATCATCTCAGCAATCACATATATTTTAAATAATTTATCTGATGTATTTTATAATACTTTTTATATAAATGACACTTTCACTGTTTCATTTCACAGTCTTCCGAGGAATTCCAACTCTACGAACAGGTATGCCGCGAAGAACTCACCCTATCTCCCGCAGAGCAGCGAGATCTACGTTGCCGTTATCATTGGGGCCAATGTGATTTTTGTCGCCTGGCTCCCTTTAAAGTGGAAGAGATTCATTTGGATCCCATCGTTATGGTATTCCATAATATGGTCGATGATAAACAAATTGAAGTGATCAAGGAATATGCTCTGCCCCATATGTATCGTTCCACAGTTCGTAATGACTATGGCGACCGTTCAAAAAGAGATAATTATCGATTATCAAAAAATGCCTGGCTACGGTATGATATACACCCCTATGCTTTGAAATTACTACGCGATTTGGATGACGTCACAGGCCTGGACATGAGAGGCAGTGAAGAAATGCAAGTAGCCAACTATGGTTTAGGTGGTCATTATGAGCCACATGTTGATTTTTATTTGGTAGGTAAAAAAACTCAACAGAGATTAATATCTTATCAACTAATTTTGTTAATTATATATCATACTGGCGGACGAATTGGCGGCAACAGACCGTTATCGATGAAGTTCAAAACAATCGCATCAGTACTTCAATTATCTATGTAAGTATGAGAAGAATATCGTCGTAAAAGTAACAACATCGTATTGAAAATTAAAAAAAAAAACCCAATCAAAATTTCCTGATTTAACGATTTCCAAGATTATTATTTGGTTACTTTGTCACAATATAGTAAATTTTAACTTATGTTTGTAACTGTAATGCTAGCAGACACGGAAAACCATTGAGGAGTACTGTGGAAATGTAATAAAGTTAAACCTAAATGTAAATAAAGTCCTAAATTAAGGCTGCCTACCGCTTTTCGGAACAACTCATCTAGAGCACGTAGATTTTGTGGGCCAGAATAGGACTCTGTTTTCCAAATCTCCCTAGCACGTCATATTTTTGGACTTTTTATATATCTGTACTAAAGCATTTCATTGCTAATGAATTGGATCTGAGGAATTCAAGGGTGATTTCTGGATGTTAGTTTAGTTTACGATATATCACAGAAGGAAAATTGATAAGCAATTTACTGAGCCGCATTATTCTAATGCATGTTTAACAAAAGTTATATTGATGCTACAACTTAGTATTACCTATATTAAATACAGGGTGTCCGTCGGGAATATATACTACTTTGTTTTGTCACCATTGTCAATATAGTCGCCGTAAACGTTACTTATGCGCCACCCTTTAGAATGCCACGAAAAAAAAAATTACGCTCCCCTAAAGCATTTCGGCTTTCGGTTTTAAGCCAATCGGGAACTGTAACGGAGTAGTAAACGGAATGGATATAGTACATATATGAAAAAAAACTAGAGAGTAGTCTAAAAAAATTTCCCTTGCGTCCCATGAATGGAAAATGTGGGAGAGTTTCCAACATTCAGTGGGCTTACGTGTATTATCTTTCTGGGCTCATTGACCCTATTGCTTAACAACCACTCCGAAAATGAATTTGAGAAGCTTTCACTAGATTTGTCGATTGCTCGAATACTCGAATTATTTAACCGCCATTTATATAATGATAAAACGAATGATTCCCGGAAAAAATTCCCCAAAGGATGGGATAAAGAGAATGCAATTAGACGTTTCCCGTCTAGCCAATTCCCACTTTCTTCTACTAACTGTAAAGATTTGATAATTCTGACCGGTGTTACCCGAAATAAATTAAAAAGATATGCTTAGAATATTGTAAAGACTTTCTTCCAGTGACTACATGCTCAAAATAAAAAAATGGCTATTATATTTATTTAAAAACTACCAAAAAATGTAGTAAAAGAGCTAACTAATACATTAAAATATTCCAATTTATTACCCAACTTATTTCGCTAGGTGTTATTGAGGAAAAGAATCGTCTGCCTTCGATTTCTTTTTTAATCCTTTTTCAAAACTGATTAAAGAATAATAATTTCTGACATAAAATACAGAGTGCCGCACCAATTGTACTACAATAATTTTTTTTAATCAAAGCATTTCATACATATTTTTTTATTGTATAGAAAATTTAGTTTTATTTAATATAACCGATTGGTTTTGAAGATGATAAATCGTAAATGACCTCCATGCTCACCTATTCAGCAAATTATTCATTGCGGGATCAACTCACTTATTGTTTTAATGCAATGCTTCAATTTAATCACATTCCTTGGTTTCGTTTTGTACACCTCTTGCTGGACATAACCCCATAAAAAATGTCTGGTGCAGTCAGGTCAGGTGACCTTGGAGGCCAGCGGAAAGTAGAGTTTCAGAATATTAATTTGTTTGGCTATGTGTGCAGTTGCTCCTTCTTTCTGGAACCAAATGCTGTTGTAACAGATACGTCTCCTGCGCAGTTTTGGGTAAACAAAACCCGTTCAACGGTCCCCATTGACATTGGCATTGTGTTTGTAGCATGATTCGGGGGTCACCCTGTATTATACAAATTTATTGAGGATATTAACTAATTTCGATTTCTTTTTCGTTCACTTTTAAAATAAGGCTGAATTAAAATTAGTAGCTAGCTAGCTATTTTTTAAATATATTGTGAAATAGAGTACGTCAGAGGTTTTTAAATATGATAACCCTTTACTTAAATTTCCCCAAAATCCTTTAAGTTCTTTTTAAAACAGGGCCAAGTGATACATAAATTGCCTATTACATGGTTCAACCTCCAGCTTGTAATTCATTTTAATTTATTGCGATATACAAATTTGTTTTCCAAATAATTTTACTAAAGAGAGTTATAAAACATACGGGATTTAAAGGTAATGGATTCCCATTTTCGGCAATCTATGATGAAATAAGGAACATCCGAGCAAAGCCGCAATATGAATGTGTTCAACGTTTTGTGTAAGAAACTTGAATTTTTGGTGCACTTTTTGAATTTGTTTTGAAAAAGAAATAGAAGGATCTATGAAAATTGAAAATTCAGGGTTATCATCTTCAGCAACTCCGAAAATAATAATTGTTGAATTTCACCGAAGACATATCGCACCCTAAATACAAAAGGGGCACAACTCAAAAATTGTCAAAATCTACTTTTTCCCATAAACTGATTCACATTACACATCTCTAACTACTATAAAAATTTCCGTCTCATCACTATCTTCTTTAATTGGAAAAATGCCGTTATGTCTATTTTTATGTCAAGTGCAACCATACATTACATAAACGGTTTTTTGCCTCTACTGAATAATAGAGAATTTTGAGTTGTGCCCCTTTTGTATTTAAGGTGCGATATGGTCATACGATGTGGGTAATTGCGATATTTTCAATATATTTTCCAATCCACACCAGACAAAAACTTGCAGGATAATAAAATCTTTGACAGCCTTTAGAAATTAAAAGCTCAACTAGCGTATTATCATTTGATTAAGGAATCATTCACCCTCAAAGTAAACACTTTAAACTCGTTCTAAAGTATAATCGAATAACATTTTCCAATTCATTAGCTTCAATTTATATAGCATTAAGTAAAATTTTTTATAGTCCAAAAAAAAAAAGTCCAAAATATCACTTTTTCGCAACTTCAACTGCAATTTTCTTAAAAAATGGATATGCTAGAAAATTTTGGGGACTAGATTTCAGCACAAAATCTTATATTTTCACACGAATTTATCCCGAAGAGTAATAGTTATTCTTAATTTATTTCGCAGTGATATTAGAGCTTGATTTTGTTGGACATTTGCCGGCGTTTCTGTAGCCAGCAAAAAAGTAAAAACTTTCTTAGGCAAAACTAGTGGAAATTATTGTAATTTTTTCACTGGTAAATAATCTAATATATTTTGTTTTTTATAGATGTCCGATGTTGAGCAAGGAGGCGCTACCGCTTTTCCATTTCTGAAAATTGCCGTCAAACCCAGCAAGGGTGATGTTTTGTTCTGGTACAACCTGCATCGTTCTTTAGACGGCGATTACCGCACGAAACATGCTGGTTGTCCCGTATTAAAGGGATCCAAGTGGAGTAAGTGAAAATAGTACATCCTTTCAACATAACTTGTAATGATCACTATATTTTCAATTTTTAAATTTTACAGTCGGTAATGTGTGGACTCCAGATATTAATCAAGCAGCACGACGACCCTGTGACTTGTATAGAGATAATGAAGCATCTTTGCAGTATCAGTATATAAAATGAAGTATTTTTTTTAAGTTTTAAATTAATTAAAATACCTTCGAGATTATGTGATATAAAATAGTTTATTCTGTCTATGTGGATCGGATTTTGTATATCTTGAACGAAAAACAAAGTATACAAAATGTATTAAGTCAACTATGTGCGTTTTTTTTTAACAACTTTGATAGTTTGACAATAAAATTTTACGAAACAATACGTATGGTTATCATTTACTAGTATGGAAATTTCACCGCGGTCTATGTCCCTTTTCTGAAATTTAAAAATTTTAAAGGTTTAAGGGAGCTAAACGGTAACGGCTCACACGTCCCTTTCGGAATCTTTCACGGTTTCTATCTCGAATGTGTCATCTACAGCCTTTTTTCCAAATAGCCAGGCAAATGAGAAATTTTTCCGTAAAATTTTTATTTACACAAATACCCACAAATAAAAATACACAAATACAGGGAGGCGCACCAAATGGGCTACAATAAGAAATTCAAATAATTTTTTATAATCAATGTATTTTATATATTTTGTTGTTAATAGTATAGAAAATTCAATTTTATTTTATATAACTAATTGGTTTTGAAGTAGATAGACCATAAATGACCTCCATGCTCATTCACGCATATGCTAGACCTGATCAGAAAATTATTTATTGCGGCCTGAAGGGTTCAAGTCGGTATCGCCTCAATTATTATTTTAATGGACCGCTTCGATTCAGTCAACTTCGTTGGTTTCATTTTGTACACCTCTTACTTGACATAACCCCTTTAAAAAAACTTTGCTGCAGTCAAGTCAAGTGACTTTGAACGCCAGCGGAAAGTAGAATTTCTGGATACTAATCTGTTTGGGCATTTTCGTTGGAGCTTCGCCATAACCGATCTGTCTATGTGTGCATCTTGCTGGAATAAAATACTATTAAAACGGATACGTCTTCAGCGCAGTTCTGGGTAAAACAAACTCCTTCAACATCTTTAAATAGCGATCCCCATTAACATTGACATTGTGTTTGTAGCACGATTCGTGCGCCATCCTGTATAATTTTATTATATCGATAACTTGATAGTTACGATATCGATAACTTAATAGTTACGAATGGGCATAAGGGAGGGTCGAAAAAAGTAGTTAATCGCGTCACCATCTAAAATTAAAGATTGGTCAAAGATGATAGTAAAATTTCACGTCAGAGTCAAAAACGTAACTCTTATCAAACTATGAGCAACGATATGAGAAACATTAAAATCGGTCTTCAAGTGGCAACGCAATGTCCAAAAAGAAAACCAAAAGGTCGGTAATTAAGTGCGTGGAAAAAAGTAATTTTCGCATTTTTGGAATCGTTTGGGACCAATATTTAAAGGTAGGTGGTGACTGGTTAAATGTTCTTTTCTGTATGGGAATCGACCTGTCCTGATGACCACGATTCTGTCGACATTATCTTGAGACGTATTCTTTTTCAAGTATCCCCGTAGGATAGTTGCATATTAATTATATAGGTATACTATAAGCAAAATTCGCTATTTTGTATGGGAATTACAATTCTGAACGGGAGTGTAGGAAAAATATTGCATTAGCAAAAAAAAATTTAAAAAGTTATTATAAAAACAAAATTTTGGGATATAATGGCATTTGTCTGGAAAATACCAGAAGCGGCGGGATGAAATTGACCAAAAAATCTCAAGTTTTATTAAATATTTCCCAAATTTTGTGTAAATAAATTAAGAAATAAAAGTTAAATAGTAATTTTTTGACATCAGCCAGTTTGTATGGGAAGTATTAGAAGAGACGTGTTTAGGCCATGTAGCACTAGATGTACCGTCATTTATATCGAAGGTACCAGAATGTTTGGAACAAATTGACTTGTGAACTAGAGCATTGTCTTGATGAAAACACACTTTCTTTTCCGTCAAGTGCTGCCTTTTTTCCATAAGTTCATCACCTAAACGCTGCAATAAATCAGCATAATATTCGGCGTTGGTGGTTTTTCCTTTCTGAAGATAATCAGTAAAAATAATCCCATGTGCATCCCAAAAAACAAACGACGTGGACACCTTAATTGGTCGACCACTACGGTGTTCGATTTGGCAGCTCGTACGGTTTTGTTTAAACTCTGCTACCCAGTATTTTACAGTCGTAAACGAAGGAGCAGACATCCCCAGGCTAGATTATAGTATACATTGGTTGGAGTGAATTCTTTCAAAAGGAAATATTGAATAATATAACGGTGATCAATTTTTTCCATGTTTACAAATTCACCGAGATCGTTTACTTTTAATGGCTCAAATAAAAATACTAAGCAACGTGGCGCCTTGCAACTTAAAACATATGTTTTATAAGGTTGTAACTTTTTACCAAAATAATTAATTTTAAACTGTACCACCATATCCCATCTATACACGTCAGGTTGGCTAGTTGTGCGACTGTATAAAGTCAGTTTGTTTAAGTTTTATCTAGAACTTTAACACAACGCGATAGCTGAAAATGTAAGTAACTGTTGCCGAAGGATTAGGGATTACAGGGAAAAGTAACATTTTAATGGATCGGTCAATTTGTATGGGAGCTTGCAGGTGGGCCATGACAACGCAGGCCAATTTTTTGCCAGAACTAAGTTTAACAAGGACAAGGTGTGTGACTGCGTTCATTGCAACATCTTGGAAGATATGAAGCTGAGAATACTCGGATTGTAAACCTGCTGTTGTATGGGAAAGGTCTTGATAATTTGGTCGATTTTTCTCAAGTTTTGCTAAGCATTATAAATCAATACAAAAAATGTAGGCTACTGTGGTAAACTAATTAGAGTTAGCAGAAGAGGCGTGACTATGCTGTCCATTTTCTTTTAATCAATTTAGTGCAACTGTATACAAAATATGAACTAATAGGAGATTATGTTAAAAAATAAAGAAAATGTTTCGCAACTTTTTTGGGTCTTCTTTGTTAGGTGGGATAGTTTTAGCACCGCTTACTACGACCTTATTGGTACCTCTCGTGAAAATTGCATAATCTAACCCATATATTCCTAGGTTCATATATTTAACTAAACGGCACTAAATTCTTAACTCAAACCTGCAATAAATTATTATAAAGCCACTCCTCTTATGGTACTAAATAAACATATTGACCGATAAAGCAAATGTCTATGGTTCCCCTACAATTTCTAAGCAAAAGACTTCAGAAAATGCAAATTTAGCTTATTTTATTGTGCGTATTTTTTGAAAAGAACCTAGCGATTTATCACGCCCTTTCTGGTACCTTGCGCACTTTACGCTAATGAACTTCAGTTGAATTTATATGTATAGGTAAGTCAATTCGCCTGACTGACTGAAATTTCTGTACTGGCTTTTTATTACGTTGATTTATGCGCACATCCCGACGGGAGGCAAAGACGTTGAAATCAAAGAAATATTTTATGAGCGCTGGAAAAGTTTAACGAATATTATGCTATGTGTCCATTGACTCGCAAATAGATAAGAGCAAGAACAAATGCGGTAAACATGTTGGCCACCTCTGTTACGAGCAACTAATCTATAACAACTCTGTTATCGATAATTTGATTCCCAACGACATTATAGGTCTAGACACAAACCACTGGTGTTGATTCTCGATACCATGAACATATAAAACATGCACGGTAGAATAATAACGCCTCTTGTAAACGAAAGGTGGCTCAGGGTTAGCGTTTTTAAAATGGAGGTAATTTGTTTACAGGGTGTTCATTTCATTTAAGTGCAGGCAATTCTCATTACCTTACCGTTGTTTATAATCATCGCATATTAGGGTAGACATCTTGATAGCTCATAAAAGCGTCAATTCTGAATCGATTCAGTTAAATGTGCAGCCTTAAATTCCATGAAGACTTGGAACTTTCTATACCGTAAAACTGAAATTGGTCAATATTATTTCTATTGGTAATATTATTCCCTTATTCCTAGACTCTTGAAAAGATGAGTTCTCCTCCTAATATCTTATAACAAAGAAATAGCATTAATAATCTGTGTAATCAGGTAGCTTAGCCGAATCATCTAAGATGTGTGGAGGAACACAACAATATTATAGACCATAGGCAATGTAGCCGATTTCAAATAGCTTATGAATATTGTACGCAATTGACATTTCTATCAAAATTATTTGCTTTAAGATTTTCTTTGAAAAAACAACTAATATTTGTACGAAAGCAGTAGTTACAATTAAATAAAACTCAAACCATGGTATTTTGGCCTGCAGTATAACATAAGCTTAAATTTCTCTGAAAAACTGGGACTATGTTTGGTATTATTGAGTTCAGTTGAGAGAAAGTAATTTCGTTTATTTTACACAGATGGTGTTTTTGTTATTTTTGAAATGCTTTAGCTTAGCACGTTAAATTGTTAGATATACCGTTAAACAGTTGACATTTCAAGCTTCAAATTGTGACATTTCACAATATTTTTAGCGATTAGTTAACTTTTCAAAAGCGAGGCGAATATGGTTAGACAGAACGAACACTTTCATTTTTTATTTCAGAAAAGGCAAGAAAAAAATACACCAGGATTTTTGTGACGTTTGTAGTTTGGATGTGTTAACACCACACGTGTCAAAATTCGTTCATTTCTTGAACGAAAATTATGGAAATTTCACGCTCAAAAATTATCACAGGAGTGGTTGGCCAACTGAGATTGATGAGTACGAAATCAAAGCCATTATCGAATCGAAACGGCACGTTTGTGTTCGAGAAGTTGCAGAAAAGCTGAAAGTGCCAGACATTCAAAATGATTTGAAAAAGTTTGAATTCGCCAAAAAGCACGATAATTAGATTTCACACAAGCTAAAGGAAATCCACTTAGCAAAGCAGATAAATACGTGCGATTTACTATTTAAACGCAGCCAAAGTGATAACTTTTGGAAACGCATTATCAGTAGAGATGAAAAATGGATTTTTTACAATAATGTTAACCGAAAGAAATTCTGGTTGAAACGAATTGAACGCGCTCAAACTTCATCAAAGGCTGAATCGCATCAAAAAAAAAAAAAAAAAAAAAAAAAGGTTACGTTGTCGATTTTGTTAAATTTTTATGGATCGAGGGGAGCATACTTTGAAATGATTCCAAAAAATTAAAATATAAACTCGGAGGTTTATTCTCAACAATTAATGAAGCTTGATGAAGCGCTGAAAGAAAAGAAAGAATTTAAATTGATAAATCACAAACACGAGTTTGCCCACCACAAAAAAACATAGATCTTTGCAGACTCGGTACAAATATTGTGGCTTAGATGGGAGTTTGTGCCACCTCCACCTTATTGTCCTGATCTGGAATCTTCGAATTTTCATTTAATCCGGAGTAAGTAGATTTTTTTTAGTGGAACATCGCAAATACAGATAAAAACTTCTAGTATTTTACTGTGAAATACCAGTCATTCACCTAATCTGGGATCAAAAAGTTTCCTAAACGACGACAGGTGGTCATTGAACATAATGCAGGGTCATACAGTTTTCGGTTTCGAAAGTAAAGTTAAATAAAACACACATAAAGCTATGATTTCGATTAAACTTTCATTTCATTATAATGCTTGCACCTTGCCATTATCTACGACACTTAAAGGTAGTACGTAGTACGTAGTATGGGCGGTACGCTTGAGGATTATGCGCGTAAATACGGTCTTTGACGAACTCCACAAAAAAGTCTAGTGGCGTCAAAACACATGATCTTATTGGCCAATTGACCAAAACGTGAAATTACGCTTTCTGGAAACTTCTCATGCAATAAAGATAAAATCGGTCGCATTAAATCACGTTTGAATCACCAGTTTTGTAGTAAGTTGTAATTATTTTCACGAGTTCTTCGGTTGTTAAACAATCCATATTCGTAAATGGTAAACTTTTCACTAAATAAATAACACTTCAGATAATAGGTATTAACAGCTGACGGTCTTGACAAACTGACGGTTTTGAAACCACTAAATGGATAATAATGGCAATTGTATTACAAATAACTAATTATTAGAAAAAAAGCGAAATTTACTTTAATGCTAAGTACTTTAATGCTAAGTATTTGCTCGTGAATTTAGCCGCATTGCCAACTTTTCTTGTATTGATATCCAACACTGAAATCGGAACAGCTAATGTTTTCATATGATAATATGTACGATAATACATTTGGAGAATTGTCAAGTTGCGTCTTTCTTTTTTACTATTTTGTATTTTAAGTTATAAATGTGTCATCGAACATATCTACTTCGATGTACATATAAATATGTACTTTATTCCGATTTCAGTGTTGGAAATCAACGAAAAAGAGGTTGGCGTTGCCACGTAAGGAAATTTTCCTCGTGAAAGATATAGTACTGTCTAGTGAAAAATTTAGCTTTACATTTCACGACCATTTTTTTAAAATGGAATTTTACAGCATAGTCCCAGCCTTAAGGACAAAATTCGAAATAACTTTCATCCCTGCATATGAAAAGCTTCCATATTTTGTAATTTTATGGCACTTGAAATAACAATAATCTTGGTCGTTACTTTTATAGCAGTCAGATGGTTTTGAAAAAACTTCCCTTTAGCGACTTGGTTGTTGTGAATTGTTTTAATCCTCTTATTGAGTATTGAAATTGAACTGATATATTGAGAAAATGCAATAATCGCACATGGCAGTCTTCCTAACATGTGCTTTTTTTTAATGTCTAGGTGAAATTGTTTAACATAGCATTGCCTCGTACAAAGAGCAAAAATATAAAGAAAGAAATTATTGCGTTTGAGAATATACTCTTTCTATACAACTTTTTTCATAACTGTTGAGATTAAGTCAGTCGTATAAAAAGCTGATCCAATAATATATTTCCGATATTTCGGCAAGTGATTTCAATATCAATGTGTAGAATAAAAATATCTGCAAGAATGGAAACACTCGTAGCCTATTGTATATTCTTTGTTTCAATTTTAAATGGCAGTGTCTCTAATGGAAGTAATAACAAGCAGTACTTTCCGATTTCGGATTATGAGAAGTTTTTGAACGCCGAAAAAATCCTACTGGGCGATCTAAAACATTATCTGCAATCATCAAAACAACACATTAACGAATTGGAGAAGTGAGTAATGCACAAAATAATTCTGAAATACCTTAAATCTGATGAAGTATATTTATAATTATATATATTACATATATATATATTAGTTATATATTCTATATATATATAACTAATTTCTGTTAGATATAAGCAAAATTGACATATGAACAAAATCGATAAATATCATTTAGTTAGTTTGATTTATTTGTTTTTTAACATACAATTTTTTGAATCTCACAACATGTAATTGCTAACTTAAAGTGTTATTCATTATTTTTTAGAGACATTCAAACGATTGAAACTGAACATAAAATAGCTGATGCAGATATAGATGATTACTTAACAAATCCCATTAATGTCTTTAAATTGATCACAAGGTTGTTGAAAACTGTAGGAAAACTCGGAGATCGACTAAAGAAAAGCAATGGTAGGTACAAACAATCCAGTATGTATTAGAGTTTGGACGAGGATATAGAAAATTATGAAAATAAAATATCGTATATAAATATCAATAAAATATCAATAAAAGTTTCAGCAACGTAGGTACCGGAAATTAATCATTACAGAATCACGCTTAAAAGTATCGTATTCAAAATTCTTTTTATCGCTAAGTCGACTCAACTCTCCTCTATAGTGTTGCGGAGTTTGAGCGCGTTCTATCATTTATATCATTTATAATTATATTTATATTATTATTATATTTATATTTATCATTCATCTATATTGCTTGATTCCATCAGTTCATCTCAATTTTGTTTTGGCATTGTTAAAATGCGATAAAGATATCGAACAAAGAATTTACCTCAAATGTTGTATTGCAAATGGATTTTAGAATGTGCTATAGTTGAAAATGTTGTAGACTTCATATGAATGCAAAGCGGTCGAAAAATCGTGGAAAATTTATCCCGTTTTGGTCGGTCATCAAGGTGTTCAACTGAAGTTAACATCGATAAAGTGAAGGAAATAAAGACTGGAAATCCTCATTTAAATTTGAGATATGTGGTGGAAAATTTGTCTCGCTTACTGCGAATCCTCATTTAAATTCGAGACATGTGGTGGAAAATATATCTCGCCTTTTAATGAAGTTAACATCGATAAAGTGAAGGAAATGATGAGTGAAAATCATCATTTTGGTTTGAGACATGTGGTGGAAAATTTGTCTCGCTTGAGTCGGTCATCAAAGTCTTTAATTAAAATTAACATCGAAGTGAAGGAAACGATCACCGAAAATCCTAATTTGAGCTTGAGAGAGATAACCGCTGAACTGTCTTTGTTTCACTAATCGATTCAAATCATTTTACACGATTGTTTGCGTATGAATGGCGTTGCCACCCGACTAGTTCTTAATGACCTGAGTTTTCTTCAACAACCCAATCACTTAAAGACCACTCAAAATATGCTTGAATAAGTAAATTTCGACTTGTGAGGCGAACCGGAGCCGATAAATAATATCAAAGTCAATCAAAGTATTGTATAATCGAAATTAATTGCTAGAAGCGCATACAGTAAGTAAAGAATACCATCTGGGCGCTATGCGGTATTTCAGAGCGCGAATTCGTTGAAAAAAGGCAATTTATAACAAGATTATTATTGTGAATGAATTTCTGTCCAAACATTCAACAAATATCCTCAATATATTCGCCTGATCGCGCACCAGCTGTTTGTTTTCTGTTCTCAGAACCTAAGTTAACATTTGCCAGCCTATAGAAGACATAAAAGGCATTTAGTGGCAAGAAATTAAGTTTGGAAAAACGTTTTGATGATTGGATTATTCTTTGAAAAAGTGTATAATTTTGAAAGTGCCTACTTTGAAAACGATATAATACATTTTGATGAACAATAAATATTTTTTACTTTCTTCAACAATTTCTGGTACTTTTTGACCGAACGTATTTTCGATAAAGTTTCAGTAATTTTTGCATTAATTCGTTGAATTTTTTTTTTTATCATAAGTCATTTTTGCCAATATTTAAAAATATATAAAGAAATCATGCAAAATATGCCTTTATGGAAAATTTTACACAAATTGTTATTTAGGGTTATCCATTTTCCGATTTGAAAAGTAAAGTTAAATAAAATACACATAAAGCTATGATTTCGATTAAAGTTTTATTTCATTACAATGCTTGGACTTTGCCATTATGTGTAAAATACAATGTTATTTAAATGACCGCCTTTGGATTGGTTGGTTTGAGGTAGTTTTCGACCAGTTTTTTGCACATTTCGGGCGGGATTTTTGGGGATTATCGGCGTAAACTCGGTCTTTGACGTAGGACCACAAAGAAAGTCTAACGGCTTCAAATTGTATGGGCTTGGTGGTTAATTGATGTCACCAAAACGTGAAAATACGCTAATGCAATAAAGCCAAGTCGTTCGTGTTGAAACACATTTGAATCTCTACTTTTGTAGTGAGCTTTGACGATTTTTAGGCGTATGATCCATTTCCGTAAAAACCTTTCACTAAATAAATAACACTTCAGATGACAGTTATTTTACAGTTGACAGTTTTGAAACAACTAAATTATAGCTCCTGCAATAAAGCTAAATCGCTTGTGTTGAAACACATTTGAATCCCCACTTTTGTAGTGAGTTTTAACGATTTTCACGTGTACGATCCATTTTCGTAAAAGAAAAATTTTTCACTAAATAAATAACACTTCAGATGACAGGTATTTAACAGCCGGCACCCTTCCCAGACCGGCGGTTTTGTATCCAATAATTGAACATATCTATGTTTTCATAAATAATAATTTTATGTTACTGCAAACATCTTTTGCCTATAAATCCAACTGAATTTGATCAAATTTGTTTTTTTTTTTTTAATTAACAAATATTTAAAAGTTAAAATTGTTTTTGCTATGCTTTTAGAGCTCATACAGCAAATGAACTACAGTATAATTCAACAGGCCAAACCCTCCTTCGATGATTTTGAGACAAGCGCTTGGTTTTTGATAAAATTACAAACGATTTATAATCTTAATGTGGCACACATGGCATCTGGCATATTAAATGGCACCAAGTATGGGTAAGTATCAGATAATATTCAAACTTATCGAGTATAAAACATATTTGCAATTCTTAGAACCGATTTATCGTGGAACGAGTGTTTGTACTTGGCTCAGGTATCAATTAATTTTGGAGACTTTGAACAAAGCAAATTGTGGATCGAAGAAGCCGCCAAGCGCTTTACTATAGACTCTAATTATAATTCACTACAGCTAGCAGATGCTTTAGGTGAACATCATCTAATGCAAACTAAGGACAGAGAAAATGTCTTGAAAATAATTCAAGCTGCCTTACGAAAGGATGCTGACAATTTTAGAAAACTTTGTAATGGATACAACAATTCTTACATATTGTCGGATGCTTTTGCCGAAGAACAGGAACAACATGTAAGTTAATGGTTTATTATTGATTTATTTAATGTCTGATGATAACTGACCACATAAAATAAACTATGGTGCGTCACATATTCAAATGACAATTCATCCGTCATACGTTTTGTTAACTGTTAAGCAAAAGTATTCATAGAGTTTATGCATACGAGTATATCTACTTACATAGAGCTTATGCATATCTCTTAGGCTTACTAAAATCATTCCGACCGTTCGTTTTGGAAGCTTTTGTTATATTTTTATGCCTTAAGTATGGTCGCTCAAAGGACATATTTTGAAATATTTGTAAAAAAAAGTCTGAAGGAAACAACTTGGACTTGGATATCCATAAAATTGCAGACAATCTTTAGTTTACTTGACGCCATATGGAGATCAATTTTACTCAATTTGAGTTCGTTTTGATCTCCATATGGCGCCAACTACCTTCTTACTCGAAATAAGTGAGAAAAATTATTCGAGAAAGTTTGCGTGGTTATTTTAACTACGTATTATTTTCGTGCATACCCAAATCAATTAAAATGTAGTCAATTTAAGTTTCACTTGCTCGTTTCAAGTAAAATTTACTCATATTAAGTAGATTTGGTGTACTTATTTTGAGTGTGTTTTCAACCCAAATTTAATATGAGCTTTTTTTGAGTGCAGAGAAAAGCTTGCTCTTCATTTTTTCCATATATTCCATATGAATCCGATGTGAAGTTAAGAAACGAATATCAAACACCTTAAGAAGGACAGTGCAGGAATCTTAAGAAAGTGCATCCGCTTCCATCTGTTATCTAGAATACTTTTATTTCAAGAGAAAGTTCACATTTTTACACCGATTTACGTTGTGCTTATTCTAAACGCGAAGATGCGGATATGCTATGAAGCAAGAGCAAGGCGAAAGACAATTCAAAACAAATGAACAGGCGCAAAATTGGACGAATGCTATAAATTCAACCGGAGCTTACATAACCACCAGCATGGATTGTCGTCAGCATTGGCGTGGGCGATGGCCGATCCATGGTCAAAAACGGTTTCTTTCCGTACATAATATTTCAGCTTATGCTAATTTTCCAATGGGACTCCGTATTTTTTGATATTATTCAATAACCATGCAAATGATTGGTTTGCTCCTAAATGTATAAAATTTGGACAGGTTTCTTTCTTTCTCGCGTTTATCAAATACGATGCTAAATCGCTTATAATTACGGAATAAATGGAAAACTCAGCACAGAAATATTTCAGTCAGGTGTAAATTGTGAGGGGGGAGGTACCAGGAGAGGTGTGGCAATCACATTCATTTTCATTTCCTGAACTAAATCTACGTTTCTACAATCTACTGATTAGAAATTACGAAGGAAAGGTTGAATTGCCAATAATTGGCCAATTTGTTTAGAAGGTACCAGAAAGAGCATGATAATGCTGTCCATTTTCATTCATTCCTTTCGAACTTTATCAAGCACTTAACGTATGATAAAATTGACCAATTTTAATGCAACTAAATAAGAATAAGTGTTGCGAGGTACAGCAAATCAGACGATTCAAAAAAAAAAAAAAAAATCAACAGAAACTTAAGCTACGCATTCTTTCAATGAGATGTTACAAGAAAAAAATTGAATTTTGGAAAATCAGTCAATTTGTATGAGGTACGAGAAACGGCAGTAGAAGACACCATTTAAAATCCTCGTCACCGATTTTTTTTATTATTTTTGTTATTTTATTTCCATATCGCAATCCAAAGCCGCATACGGCCAAATTGATTACGCAGACCAACCTTTTGCGACACATGCTTGAAATTTTACAATTCAGTTTCTTAAAAAAGTTTTAATAATAATTATTATAATAATAGTATTAATAGTATTAACGACGAATATGGAGAAAGATAAGATATAGCATGTGTAGCCTCAACAATTTATAGTGAAGTATAATAATTCTACAAGCAAGACATTAAGAGCTTCTTAAACCCAAAACATGATAGTGAGAATCTTCTGTGTTCATATGGAATTATTGAATTCCATAATCGTATAGTACGAAATCGAAAAGACCACTGCATTATTAGCGTTCTTGCCAGTGGAAGTTGTAAAATATTGGTTCTTGAAGACTTTCCAAATACAAATTTGGAAACTATGTACTTGGGTGTGCCAAATTTCATAATTTTGTAGAAAAACAAAATAGTTCTGAGGTCGATAAAGTTTTCAAATGTACATCCCAAAAATTCAACAGTATATGGTGTAACATGATCATAATGTTTTAATTTGTACACAAAACGAATTATACGGTTAAAGCATATTTTTAATCGCTCTACAGCTTTTTGATTTTGAAAAATATTAAGTTTGAAGAAGTTTCTTAATGATTTAAGGCAATTATAGCGCCTACCAACCAGGCAGCCGGATAGATGGACACCGTTCACTGGACGTAAGAAAGTCTTGAAATATATTTGGTCAAATTATACCTGGAATTTTAAACGCCTCCTGCTGGGTTTTACCTTTTCCCCATATCAAATAATTTATACTTTCATTCCTTGGCATGAAGCAATAAATGTTGGAAACTTTGGAAAAAAGAAAAATATCTCGAAAATTGTTTTTAGTTTTATTACAAAGAAAACTTTTCCTATTGAATCAACTTGTCTACATTTCGACAATTGCGAGCTATATCGTCGTGTTTGACATACCGAAACACCGCCAAATAAGCTCACAGGTCCACAACGCCTGCTACTCATACATAATTTATCGTCTTTGTTAGTTTTTTCAGTGAAAATTCATATTTTATAGTATTTTAAACACCGAACCTTAGATATGTATTAAATTCCATTATATACAGCTTTTGGTTAATAGATAAATGGTAGAATTGCTGAAATACAATGAAAGTTTCCGTTATTCGAATGTTGGGTTCTTGTTTTGTCAAGTTCTTCCCCATAGATCGATTTCACCTCCTTGGGGTTGGTTCAAAGTACCATAAACGTCGTCTTATCAAAATAAAGTTAGAACATTTATTTAATAAAAATTTTATTTTTTTGTATTTTTTTAATAACTACGGTATAATTAGAGTGATCCCTTAAAAATGTAAGTGCATTGGGATGGTTATTGCCAGTCTCTACCCAACATCACCATATATTTCTCTTAATTAATATAAAAATAAAAATTTTGAACTAATTCCGAAAAATGCACGTTTCTTTACAGATGGGTCTTTGTATTTGCAAATTTTTGCCACTGGGCCGATTTTTTTCTACCGACATTGAATATTTTCTATACTCTGATTTTTTCAAGTTTGGAAATAGAAAAATAGTCCAAAGTTGCCAAATATGACAAATAAAGTGCGTGATGAAGCAATTCGAACTTTAATTCATTAATCTTGGCCATCGCAATAGTGAACGTGAGAATTGGAGCATTGGCTTCATGAAAAAAACACTTTCTTTTTCGCCAAATGCGACCTTTTTCCCACAGTTTCATCACCTAAACACTACAGTAAATTAGCAAATTATTCGCCGTTGATGGATTTTCCTTTCTGAAGTTAATCAATGAAAATAATCCCATGCGCACGATTTTCCCAATTCAGTCCACTGCTTTGATGGTTTTTGTTCCTTTGTCTCAGGTGTGAAATGGTGGATCCATGTTTCATCCATGATTATAAATCGATGCAAAAATTCGGCTATATTGTGGTGAAACATCTCCAAACACTCCACTGAAACATCTTCACGACGCTGTTAATACTCTATTGAAAGCAAGCGCGACATCCATCTTGCACACACCTTTCTTATCTTCAAATCTTCGGTCAATATATTTCAGCTAGCTCACACACCTTCAGCCGCCGATCATCCAATACATTTTGTGGATTTTCTTAACTGAAACTTCATAAAATAAATTTAACGACAATGGAAGTGGAAAATTCTTTAAAATCCGTAAAAAGTACGACGCTCCCATCATATAAAACAACGTGTTTTCTTCAAATTGAGAAAAATGTACACTTTTATATTAACGTATTCGCGGACGTGTGCGTGATTTCATATTAAATTGTGGCGCAAATCTCAAGGACACTGACATCACATGGATCCTTTTACTTGGAGTTATTAATTTTTACTATTTAATCTGTTGTTAAATTTTTGCGTTATATTATGGAGTAGCTGTAAATTCCAACAGTTTTCCAAGTTATAATTCCGTATTTTAGGACGAAAAACATACACAGTAAAAAATTCTAATAGGTGAAGTAGATCGTCATATTGTAAGTCATATTTTTCTGATATTAAAATACAACAAACTTTTTTTATAACATTAGTATTGTAAAGTTGTATAATGCATTTGTTATTGAATTATGGAGAAGATACGTTGTAATATTGTAATTTAATCACATTGGCATCAAGGCTTAAAATTACAATCCTGAATAAATAAATTAAATTACTTTTTGATATAACTTTTAAACTGATTTTTTTCAATTAAATTTACCAGAAATTATTTTAATTAATATTTGCCTTTCTATGTGTTACAACCTAATTAATCATCTATCTGTCTATAAAGTCGAGCGATTCATATAAGATGTACTTCAAGCTGTGTCGCCAGGAAGTTCATCGATCGCCAGCAGATATACGCAAATTACATTGCCGTTACCATTGGGGCCAATGCCACTTTTGCCTTCTAGCTCCCTTCAAATTGGAAGAGATTAACATGGATCCTGTTGTTTTTATCCTACACGATATGATCACCGATAAGGAAATACAAAAGATCAAACAGCATGCATTACCCATCATGGAACGTTCAACGGTTCGGTATGATTTCCCAGGAAAGGCGAAAAGGAATAATTATCGCATATCAAAGCAGATGTGGCTAAACTACTTTGAACATTCAAGTGCCTTAAAAATGTTGCGTGATGTGGCCGATGCCACAGGTCTCCAAACGGAACAGAGTGAAGCCTTGCAAGTAGCCAATTATGATTTTGGTGGCTATTTCGAACCACACTATGATTTCTATCCGGTAAGTAGAAATTTGGTAATAAGTCAATCATTTAATGAGAGTGTATATAATTATTTTTATGAATTACATTGTGATGACATTGACGTTTCTTTGGATAAATGCAGAATATTAAGGACATCCAATATAATCGCATTAGCACTTCAATGTTCTATGTAAGTACTATCAAGTTAATACAGTCTTGTTGATAAGGTCTAGCCACGTTATTTTCTAGGCTTTTGAGGCAAGACTTAGAAACGTCTGACGAAGCTAAAATTTTACACACATAAGTATTAATTAAGCGTTTATTTGCATGAGGTTTTATTCGCTCGATTGGAATGCAGTACATAGAACAAAGTGTTAAAGATTCCGGTTACCTTCAGGCGATTGAGACATTTTTAAGTTTATATATGTACATCAGGTTATAAAGCTATTGCCGGTGATTGAGAATAGGCAACATTAGGGTGGTCAGAAGATAAATGAGGGAATTATTTTGTAACATCCTGTCTACCATAGGACCCTCAAAAGGTGCCAATAGACTAGAAATTGCAAATGTCAACATATTCTTTCAACTTGATAATGTTAACCCCTTGGCCATTGAGATTAGAGCTAAGAAAAATATCAATTCAGCATAAAATTGCAATCTTTGCTTCTTAAAGCCTGAGCAATTAGTCATAGAAGTCTGAATACTTAAGATTAGAGATAAGAAAAATATCAATTCAGCATAAAGTTACAATCTTTGCTTCTTAAAACCTGAGCAATCCGTCATAGAAGTCTGGATACTTGAGATTAGAGATAAGAAAAATATCAATTCAGCATAAAATTACAATCTTTGCTTCTTGAAATCTGAGCAATTCGTCATAGAAGTCTGGATACTTGAGACTAGAGATAAGAAAAATATCAATTCAGCATAAAATTACAATCTTTGCTTCTTAAAGCCTGAGCAATTCATCATAGAAGTCTGGATACTTAAGATTAGAGATAAGGAAAATATCAATTCAGCATAAAATTACAATCTTTGCTTCTTAAAATCTGAGCAATTCGTCATAGAAGCCTGGTTAATTTCATAGAAAATGTTATTTGCTAAAACTGGCAGCAGTATCTAAAGTTTTTTCAGGTTAGGTCATGGCGGATATTCTCAAAATCGTGTTATAAAATGTAATCATTAATCATGACTAACTTTAAGGACTTAAAGGATTTGCCATTTAACGAACAGTTCTTAATGTAATCAGGTTTAGGCTTTCAGGTATTGATGTTTAGCGATCTAACTAAGGCGACATTTACATCCAAACATTTTTGTTGAAATACTCGGTATATTCCTTGCTATGTTGCTGGAAAACCATTAAATTTTTTTGTTTTCATCAAATATAAAATTTGGCTCTAAAAATAATTGTTATTTTGAACCCAGCATTTCAATACAAATCACTAAAGTCTGAAATAAAAACCATAATTCAAATCTCCTATAAATTAGTTGAAGGACAACTCAAAAATTAATTTCTATTTTCTACTTTGTTTACTCTATCGCAAGTTTTTAACTTAATTTTGAATTTGTGACATAAAATATTTCAACATTTCAAATCACATTTCATCATTTTATGATATTTAAACTAAGTGACCAATTACACCACATTTTTCAAAAACTGTTTTTCGAGTTACTTATAAATAAAAAAAACAGATTTTATTTTCGAAAAACTTAAGGAATCTGTCGTATTGGTTATTAACTTTATACACTTTATAATACAAATTTCTGTCTATGCTCTCATAGAGTGAATATTTTGCGACAAATCCCTTTAAAAGATAATAACGCATTTACTTTTCACATATTTTAATTTTGGACAAGAAAATAAGATAACCTACAAAACTTAAGTCTCCACCGAATGCAGGACAAAGTATTTTGTTATCTTAGCTCTGTAAAAACTCGTGACTGCGTTTGTTGTTTTTAATTCTACGCAAGGACTAAAAAGTTAGGAAACGTCTAGAAAAGATTAGAGGATTAATAAGAAAATGTATTCATTTACTTCTAATATTCTATAATATTCCATTTAATGCAATTTTCGTGAACAGCTATTGCTAATTTCTGATCTTTTCAAATTATTATTTTTCTTTCTTATTTCTAAATCGAATATCCCCTTCCTATTGGTTGCATTGCTTTTAATTATAGCTATCAGATGTTGAAGAAGGCGGAGCTACTGTATTCCCCATTTTGGGAATTTCCGTGAAACCAGCTAAAGGTAGCGTATTATTTTGGTATAATTTGCATCGGTCATTAGATGCAGACGAACGGACAGTACACGCAGGCTGTCCTGTCATAAAAGGCACGAAATGGAGTGAGTTTTTCTATTTGCAACCCAAGCCAGTTAATATAGTTTTCTTTTTTACAGTTGGTAATATATGGACATATGCTCGCCATCAGGATGTGGTGCGGCCGTGTGCCCTCTATAGAGATAAAGTTGAATTAAATGATTTCCCATAGTAGAAATAAATGATCGTTTTTCTTGTAATAATGTGTATTTTAGTTTTTTTTTCCTACTCTATGTAACTACATAAGCAAAGAATGATGTATGGAAACAAATTTTACTTACACTAAATTTACTTGTGGAAATTTTTCCACATTTTTTAGATATTTTCTGAAAAAATGCTAATTTTATTATTCTATTTTTATATTTGCATTTTAATTCATAGTAAGGTGGTAACAAACCTTTTAAGAGCTATTGGAAATTTCAACATAAGAAAAATATGTAAGGTATTTTAAGTTTAAATTCGATTCAAGATCCTCAGAACTAATATTGAAATTCGACATGGGGCATCTTTTGAGGACCTCTTGAAAATATAATATACTCGTATCTCTAGAAATAGAACCAACACAGAACAATTGATGCAACTTATCCGGAAACAGAAAGTTTGCATTATAGATTCAAAATATAAAGGAATCTCAAGATGTTGAAAATCATAGACCATAGAGAATCAAAAGTTTAACGAAACCAACATGCCCAGCAAACTTACTCCCTAATATCTAACTCCTTGTAGCAAACTTAACAAAACGTTTTTCTCTCTACCAATTTTACAATTTTCTTTAAGACTTCGCAAGGAAATATAGCCGGGATGCCCGAGAAAAGTCGGGGCAAGATTATCCAATGAACTTTAGATGTGATATTCGCAGATAACGTATTTATCAATATTTGGAACGCGTAAAAGATATCAATGTAATTACAATTTGGGACTTAAAAATAAATTGCTGAATAATTTTAGATTATTAGAAATATCCGTGTATATATTTGCAAGAAGGAATTTCCCCATCTCAGGCTACTGTGCGTCTTAGGCAGAGCTTCAGTTATTTTGATCTGAGTTTAAATCAAACCTGCTATTGCCAAGATAATACTTGTTATAAGTAACAATTATTTTTATCACATATATCCATGACACGGCTCAATCATCTTACAAAAAAAACCGGATGAAAATTTAGTATATAGAGAACTTAGTATTATGATCTAACATGCCTAGATTACCATTCTTTAAAGCATTTGAATTTAAATGTTGCCCGTGATCAAACATTTATTTCTAAGAACGGAAACCAATGACGAAGTGAATATTTAGTTCATCCCCATTTATGACGAATCAGTACGTTTGTAAAGAAAAATTAAATATTAATCAGCACAGAAATTTCTATCATGCCAACTGATTTATAAATGCCCTCATTCTATGTTCCTTTGCAATATCTATCACGTTTATTTTATAATTTTTACCAGGGACCGTAACAGTTATAAGAGAAATAATGAAAAAATCTTATTTAACCATTAACATTAACGAATTTAAATAATGGTTACAAATAAGCATTATAGTGAGATATATATTATTTTGGTCACCGTAACCAGTTAAAATGAGAAATATTTTTTTTTGGTTATGAATAACTGTTATAGCAACCAAAAAGAATTTTTCGGTTAACAATAACCATTATCCAAAGAAATTTTTTTTTTTGGTTATCGCTACCCACATAAAGGGTTAACCATAGATATTTTTAATGTAATGGACGCCTTTCTAAGGGGTAGAGGTACGTAGGGCAAGCAATTTAAATATCTTTGGCAAAATTAAAAAACGGTCTTTTATTTTATAAATAAAAAACATTTTAACTTAAAGTTGTTTTTAATTCAATTCTTATCCGAGTACATATGTAAAAGCAATGATTTGATTATGGCAAACATTTATTTCAACAGTTAACGATGAGAAAGAATAAAATACGGAACAATTTTTAACTAACGGAAAAATTTTTAACTAACCGATAACCAAAAAAAAAAATTCTTTGGATAATGGTTATTGTTAACCAAAAAATTCTTTTTGGTTGCTATAACAGTTATTCATAACCAAAGAAAAATATTTCTCATTTGAATTGATTACGGTGACCAAAATAATATATGTCTCACAATAATGGTTAAAAATTCCCTAATAAAGATAAAGGGAATTTTCGCGTAACCTTTTCGTCTGGAAAACAAATAACAATTATTTTCCGTCCCTGATTTTTACATTAAGAAGTCAATCAAAATAATCAGTACAAAATGTCCGTCCTGTTTTAGTTAAAGGAATGTTATTAAGGTTGCCGTGTTAAAAGCAAAAGTCTGCTCTTAGCGCTTTTAACGTAGTTTGAAATGGTTTGAAAAAAAAAAAAACAAGTGAATAACCGCAATAAGTTCGATTAGACCGAAACTTGTATTGCTACCATCACGAATTACAGTTCACAGAGCTCTGGACGATATAATGACTCATCGTAAGATAAGTTGATTTATCAACAACGAGCTTCCTATCTTTCCAGTAAAAATTTATATTTTTTAGAAATTTGTTAACGCCGCCAACAGTTAGGCAGTACCTTTAAAAGTTTATGAGCTATAATCGGCTTTTCGATATACATATATTAACTACCACTATATGTAGTTTTCTGGTAATGAATATATTGTGAAAATGCTACACAAAATTTTGAAAAAGGACGATCTTTCAAAATTCGACTATAATCCTCGTATAGCAATTTTTCTTCTACTGGAGAAATTTGTTTAAATTGTGGCAACGTCTTGTGGCAACGTAGATTGCCAGATAAGTTCGCTCGCCAAAAATTTTCTTTTTCCATTGAGAATTCGAATTTTTAGCATTTGTTCAACCACACTTAAAAGTCAAGTTTTTTCCCACTTGGCCAAGGACGTCCAGTCTCGAATTTATTTATTTGCATGCCAAACTTTGACCTTCTAGCTCAAGTGAAGCGGCCTCTATTGTGCTTTTAACAGACAAATGGACTGTCGAAGGAATTAGATGTATCGTAGATCAACATAGATTTCCACTACAATAAGAAATATATTATACATATATATTATTACTTTATTAGTAATATCTCAGGTGAGTGTTTAAGTTGTTATAAAAGGAAGGACCAAATGTCTTCAAGGAGTTTAAAAAAAGTTCTGTGATATAAAAAGAATAGAAGAAATCCTATTCGAAAAGAAAACATTGTAATTTTTGATTCCAAATTTAGACAATTTTACTTCCATTTTGGAAACTTTCAAATGATTTAATGATATAACAATAGAAAAAAATCTGAAAATAGAAAAAACTATATTCTGACGAATTTCCGTTCCGAATTAGGTTCTTGTAAATTCAGAATATATATATATATTATAAGGAAATCTTTCGAAAAATTAGCCATACGTGTTAGTGCATATTCATTTTTAAGATGGTGTCTGATACAAATATTGCCACTGAAGTATACCTATAGATGACAATATTGCAATGTAGACATCAATTTAAAGTGCTTCAATATCCAGGAAAGAAGTAGGTGCCAATAATTTTTCAATAGTATTTTCGAGTTCCATCATGTTATCTTTGTTATTTTAACTATACATACAAAATTGTAAAAATGACATCACAAAAATATTCGATCTTGAAAAAAAAATATTATATAATAACAATGTGTTTTCTTTTGTATAAAAAATTTACTACTTCAGAACTAAGATCATAATAGATCATAATAAACATCTTGGCTTTTATGGAGCCAAATTTGTATCCCTCCAAAACCAAAGACTGATTTATTTTAACGCCACAAACTGTACTATTTTAAAAATATTAGTTAAGATACGACTTTTCTTAACTAATATAGCAGATATTCTACTCGTTCCGAGGAGTTTCGTACAATAGCAATACGTCATTTCTACAGCGATGCAGGTAAATAATATTTAAATTTGTAGTTAAGCTCAAGATATTAAGATTTTTAGGCAAAATGTTAACATTTTTTCTTAAAATTTTTATTTATTTTTCTTTTAATTCTAAATATCTTGCATGTTTTTTACTCTACACTCTTTTTGGAAAGCGATTTTTCTATTCCATTTCATTCAATTGAGTTGTGATTTTAATTTACTTTTTAGTATTAGAAGTATCTCTTTCATATCACTGGCTCTTAATAGGTTTTATCTATTAAAATTGCTTCATGGACATCGATAAAGCCGCGCGTTTGCCTCCGCGAAGGTCAACTTGATTTAAAATAAGATTTAACCTGTTAAGGGCTGGGGATATTAAAAATGTCTTCTACTACTAAAGGTATAATTTATAATATCATAATTTTATGAAAATATTATGAAAACTTGTTGCAAATCTATACAAAATTATTAATATTTTAAGCGTAAAAACAAATTTTAAAAGAATTTTCTAATACAACCAAAGAACACACGTATTTCTACTATAATTGCATTTCTATTATTGCACCACAAGTTAATTAAAGCCGTTTTTTTAGATGCGTTTTGGAAAAGTTCTGCTTCCAGTAGACACCTAAAGCAAAATTATTATTGGAATTGCTTTGAAGCCATCCTTTATTATTAGGCCCTCAGTTGTTTTCATATACACGTACTTTGTGGTATAGCGATATTTGAGCACGTGGTGAATGAATTGCATGACCATGAACTTCCTTTCGTAGGAATTACCAATGCAATTTTTGTTGCGAAAAATAATGCATTAATATTGTCATTTCAAATATTAGTATCCTACTGCTTCTATTCTCTTCCATATAAATTAAAATATTTGAATTACTTCCACCGCAAAATGTTTATTTAATCATTCATAAACATTTACTGAATCAATTTTCAAGTAGGCTTTATTTTACTTGACATGAGGATTGAGTGACAATAACATCCAGCCATCAATAGAAAGAGTGTGGGTACTTTTAAAACCGTTTAATGTGGATCTTAATTAATCTACAGATTAATTCATAGTTTATACAAATGTTTATACATATTGGCTTTATTCGGAAATGAAGTACACTAAAATGAAGCAGAAACTAAACTAACTTTTAAGCGATCCATATTCCTAAATGGCAAACCTTTCACTAAATAAATAACACCTTGCCAGACCAACGGTTTTGAAACCACCAAATGGATAACCCTGTATAAGAAATCTAGTCATGCTTAAGAACAAGCATCGTATTTGTTATTCGATTTGAAAAATTTAACCAGATATTATAAAACATATGTTTTAAGTTTCAAGCGCCCCATTGTTTAGTATTTATAATTGGGCCATCACAAGTAAACGATCTGAGTGAATTTGTAAACATAGAAAAAATTGGTTACCGTCCTATAATTCAATATTTCCATTTGAAAGTTCTCAATCCAACCAATATTAAAGCGGAGCTTTAGTTCTTTCAGACTATTTTCTATTTCCAAACCTCAGTCTGGAAGTCTGCAATTGATAACTTTTTTAAGAAGTTTGAGATTGTTACTGTAGACAGGGTGTAGAAGCTATTGAATATCGCTGGAAAAAGTGTATCGAGCTAAAAGGGGATTATGTTGAAAAATAAAGACAATTTTTATCAACTTTTTTTGTGTCTTCTTTGTTAGGATGGCTAGTTTTGGGGCCGCACTCGTATTTTACGTCTTTTACCCTTATTATCAGATTTGAGAAAAATTATTTAGAAAATGAGCGAAATCATCACGACATACTCGTAAATGATGTGACTGATCCATTATTTGTCGTTATTCACATATTGATTAATCCTCAATAATAAATGACTTTTCTGGTTGCAGTCAAGCGAAAGGCAAAACTTCATTCACTGTAATCAGACTAGCGTTTTTCTTAGAGTGTTGATGCATCGATTGGTCGAAATACAAGGTTATCCCTTTTCCGGTTTTAAAAGTAGGGTCATATAAAACACACATAAAGCTATGATTTCGATGGAACTATTACTTCATTATAATGCTGGACCTTGCCATTATGTAAGAAATACAATCACATTTAAATGATTGCCTCTGGATTGATTGCAGCAGTGAATACTTCTGAGGTAGTGTTCGAAAAAATATCTGTGGTGTACTATAATGGGCACTAAACAATGGCTTTTCCACGATCACTTCTGGGTTCTCTGAGCCTTCGAGCTTCATCGTTGACAAAAATTTTATTCGATTGAAAGCCCACATTTGAATAATCAGTTTTGTAGTAAGTTTTAACTATATTTACGCGTTCTTCGATTATTAAACGATAAGTGGCAAACCTTTCACTAAATAAATGGCACTTCAGAAGACGGATATTTAACGGCTGACAGCCTTGCCTGATCAGCAGTTTTGAAACCAATAAGTGGATAACACTATACTATATTAATTCTAGTAGATCAGAATGTACCATTTTTGCCCTCCTTATGGTTAATAAAGTAACATTCAATACAAAACACCACTGTAATCATCCTATCCGGTGTGTTCTTTTCGAGTGTGTTCCTCCAAATTAGGCGAACCGATTGTAAAGATTTGGCATATATAATACATTACCTAAAATATTAAAAAAGCTACTTATGCACATTTTTGTCCTGTCCTAACACTAACTTTCGTATGCCTATGTTTGCCAGAAATTTACTTTTTACTAAATCTTCTAATAATTTCACATTATGTGTTTAATTTAGTATGAATTTAAATTAAATTATGTAGATCTCATACATCACCATATTATCTTAATTTATTTTTCTCACAAAAAAAAAAAAAAAAAAAAACAAAAAAACAAAAATCGAATGTATTAGAAAAGAAAGCCAATTCTATGACATCGGACGCATAACGTCTTTATCTATATTCTGGCTAACTCTGAATTTATTTGTAAAATATAGTCCAAATAAGTAACTAATGAAGAATTTCATTATGAACTCTTGATTCTGTAAATTAATTGCACTTTTATTCACATAAAATTAAAAAATACATTGTCCAATTTTTTACATATATTTTTTTTTTTTAATCTTATGTGTCCTATCATCAGGTCTTTCTTTTGTTCATATAATTTTTTTAAGTCAACTTTTAGCAAAAAGCAGAATTTGTAATAGAATTGTAAAAACGATTAGATGTTTAAAATTCTGAAAAAAATAGCTTTCATTTGAGTAGCCACCCGCACTCGAGGCTCTAGTTGGGTACTTTCGGACCCATTTGTGAGTGTTTGGGACTCAAAATACTGTTTTTTTGTTTGTTTTCTATTTTAACGCTATATACTTTTTTCTGTTGTTGTTTTTTTAAGATAGATTTGTTGTCAAAACCATTATAATTAAATATTATTAATTAAAAAGTACCTTTAATACTGATCCTAATTCCATCTCCAGCGGTGTATTGTCTTTCACCCATAATTAGAGGCCATAATTTCTTCAATTGCTTCAGATGTCTTACATTTTCTTTTCACAGACGTTTATTCTTTTCATGCATTTTTTTTTTTTACTTTTCTTGTCTTTTCTATAATACACTAACACTATAGCACTATTAGAATTAACGGAACGTAAAACTTCAAGGGAGAGAGAGGAGCAGAAGAGAAAGAAAAATAATTGCGAAATTACCAACATTAGACGACACCGCAACAACAAAGCTATATTACAATTTATGCAAAACGTTCTTACGACATTTTTAAACTTTTTCGTTATAGTTTTTATTTAAACAATTGCGTTGTCTAAAAGAATACGGCTTCTAGTTTGTATTAATATCACTTTTACAACATTTCTCACAAAAGAAATTAATATTTTCGCGACTTAAATAGATGAAATGCGCAACACTTGTTAACTGTTCAACTAAAGAGCACTGATTGAATGGCAGTTGACAAAAATGAGTGGGGATTAGTGACAGAGGTTCTGTGACTGGTTAGCAATGTGAGATTTAACTGTAAGAGAATGATCAAGATGTTGGAGTGAGTTACAGTTGTATTTTCTGTTTCATTATGCCTTGTTGTTGTAATACTACAGATTGCCAGTTTTGCAGAGGGAATGATTTGCATATAATTTGGATGTTAATCTACATCAGAGACGTTAATGTTAATGATGCCATGTAAGTTGAACATTACAGGGGGAATAAAAACCAAGTGATTTCTAAGAAGATTTTTTTGCTCACCCGAGTAATCAATTTCTTAAAATATTGCTTACAAATATTCCATTCTATGAAAAATTTATTTTTTGAATTTGTTCAATTATTTCACCACCGAGAATACCTTTAGTAGAAACTTTGAGAAAATGTCTGTTTTTATAACAAAATGCGAACTGTTAAGAAAAACAAATTGCACCGTATTTTAGAGCCCAAGACCATATTTACGTGCTTGCGATTTGTAATTTCGAATAACTCAAATATTTTGATCTTTAAATCAGCTACTCCTAGCTGCCTCTTGTTTTCATAACATCACGGAAAAATCTTTAATTTCACCAATTTTTTAAGGTTTTTTTGGTGATCACACTTTACGAATGACACTTAATACAGTACATGTAAGGCAGAGTAAAAATAAATCCATTATTTTTCAATTGGCGGCTTTAGTCTCATGCGTTGTACTTATACGACATTGTTGTGCTAGATGGCGTTAAAAATATAGGGTTATCCATTTTTCTGTTTCAAAGGTAAAGTTAAATAAAACACAAAACAGCTTTGATTTCGATGGAACTTTTATTTCATTATAATGCTTGGACCTTGCCATTATGTACGAAGTACAATGCCATTTAAATGACCACCTCCAGATTAGTTGCAGCAGTGGATTCTTTTGAGGTAATTTTCGAAAAAATACGGCCATATCACATTTCCAGACCATAATGCGCAGCAAACGGTGACTGTTTCCGTATGCAATGGCTTTTCCACAATCACCTCTGAGACAATTTTGCTTGTTGACGCAACCATCGAGTGAGAAATAAGCTTCATCGCTGAAGAAAATTTTGTTCTATTGAAAGCCCACATATGAATCTTGAATCAGCAATGTTTGAGCGTACGTCAAATATGGACCCAAGCATAGAGAAAGTACGCCATATTTTATAGTTTTTCTTCGACAAACACGAAAACGCAAAATTTGTCTATAGTTTTAATACTGAAACAGCCCATCACGCTCAATTTTGGTTTTGTCGATTCCGTTTTGGTAACTTTGATGTGAAAGATACACCACGATCTAACCATTATTATGGGTCGATTGCCCAGCATTTTGCCCACCATATGGAATCGCCTAAAAATAAGGCTGAATACAAAAAGAAGCTCGTGTGTGGATGCCAAACGAGATAATGCAATAAAACTTCATGCACCGAATTCTCATCTATGAATCGCTGCTGAATCGCAATTAAATTCGTAAAAACTCATTTCTGACCGGTGACGACAAGTAACGTCAATTGAAAATTTTCGTAGCTGAATTGCGGTGAGCCGGCACAAATGGTAGCCAAGCCACGATCGACGGTCAGGAAGGTGTGTGTTTGGTGGTATTGGCAGAGAATCATCTAATATGAGCAACTCCCCTACAGTCGAACTCTTTATTCGGACCTGCACTGCCAAAGATTGAACCGTCTGATGAAAGCAGTCGCCCAGAAGCGTCCTACCTTGGGCCAATGGAAATTGTCATCCATCATGTCAACGCCAGGCCACACACATCGATTATGACTCGGCAAAAGATTCGAGAGCTTGGTCGGGAAGTTCTGAAGCATTCAATTTATAGTTCGGATCTGACATCAATTAATTACCATCTGTTCCTGTCTATGGAGAATAAATTTGCTGGTGAAAAACTAACCTCGGGAGAAGTTTGTGAAAATTGATTGTTCCAATTTTTTGCCGATAAGGACTAGGCTTTCTATCAGAGAGGTATAATGAAATTAGCTTTAAAATAGCAACAAGTTATCGAAATGAAAGGTGCATACTTCAGCTAAATCGATATAGTAAATAAAGAATTCAGTGTCACAC
>JAHXMU010026488.1:145682-179459 GCA_019455685.1 Philornis downsi
TTTGTACCATCGGTCAATATGGCATTGGGCATTGGACTCTTCGCCAGTGAAATGGGCTTTCTAACATATCGCGTTAGCTGGGTTTTCCTGTGGAAATGAAATCTCAAAATCGAACCAAATGTAGACAGTTATCAGAAAATACCATAATACAATAAATAATTGCATTTTTCCATTGATTAGCTGTAACTTCTGAAAAACAAAATTAGAAAAAAATTCACTATGGTCAGTTAATTAACCACCTCTGGTTGCAGTATCAAATAATACTTCTTAAATTTGTTCATGTTGGATAGAAAGGTTTTTTTCTTCAACAGTTATACAGCGTTTTCGTAATTCTAGTTTTCCCAAACGGCTTGGTAAATTTTGGAGATTTTTTTGTACTTAGGGAGTCACCTGGGTGGTTTTTAGCTATAATTCAACCCGATAGGTGGCGTTGTATTTATGCAGTTGTCTGAATAGCTGTCAGGCTTGAGACACCACATCAATCATCACCACAAATCATCACTATGTCAAATTTGAAAAAAAAAAATTATATGTATTCTTGAACTTTTAGGATTTTAATTGATGGCAAATACAAACTTGACCAAAATCGATCCATTTAATAAAAATTTTGTTCATACCGAAACCAAACCAACCTCTGAAAATATTAAAAAACTTAGCTTCCCTAAAGAATCGTGGAAATATTGTTGAGGCTGCCGAATTGGTCGAAATCGTATTTGGAAATTGCCACAACTAAACGATTCAGTTGGGACAATTGCAAATTCGGTTAGCACAATCGTGTTATAAGTGAAATTGTTTTAGCTTTCGAACAAAAATCAATTTGTGAACAAAATTAAATTGAATTCGATTAAAGCAATCATATCAAAAATTAAGTCGTTTGTTATAACAAAGATCTGACTTCCGCAGCTAAATTGATTTCTTTTACTATAGCCGAAATTTAAAACACATTGTTATCCATTTAGTGGTTTCAAAACCCCCGGTCTGACAAAGCTGTTAGGTGTTAAATACCTGTTATCTGAAATGCTATATATTTAGTGAAAGATTTGCCATTTACGAATATGAATCGTTTAATAACCGAATAACATGTAAAACTAATTAAAACTTACTAGAAAAGTAGTGATTCAAACCTTTTGTGCATTATGGGGTAATCATGGTGGTCATAATCAACCTACTGTGCAAGGAATTGGCAAGATTATAATGAAATTTAAAGAGACTGGAAGCGTTTCAAATGTGGTCAGGCCTGCGCATTATCGCAATGTGCGCACTGCTGAAAATATCGTTTCTGTTAGTGTAAGTGTGGCAGATAATCTGAATTTCAATTTAAAGCGTTATAGCCTTATGATAATGAACTTTTTTTAGCCTACAATTGAATATTATGAACTGGACGATGTATGGTTTTAACAAAACGGTACCACGAGCCACACAACGCGATCGATTTTGCTTTATTGCATGAGAAGTTCTCAGAAAGCGTAATTTCATGTTTTGATGACGTCAATTGGCCATCAAGATCATGCGATTTGACGTCGTTAGACTGTTTTGTTGTTGGTCTACGTCAAAGACCTTGTTTACGCTGATAATTCCCAAACGTTGGACCATTTGAAAACCAACATTTGTCAAGTTATTGCCGAGATACAGCCCGGAATATGCGAAAAAGTTGTCGAAAACTACCTCCAAAGGATCAATTGCTGCAACCAATCCAGAGGCGATCATTTAAACGACGTTGTAATTCTTACATAAAGGCAAAGTCCAAACATTATAATGGCATAGAAGTTTCATTGAAATCAAAGCTTTATGTGTGTTTTATTTGACTTTACTTTTGAAACCGAAAAATGGATAACCCGGTATTTAACACAGTTCAGTTATAGCATCCGAAGTTAGCAGTGCATCTTCAGCTAATAGAATATGAGAATAGAATATTTGCGTCTGTTTCTCTTATCACAATCGTATTTTATAAGCAACATAAATATAAAGAGAGCATACGAAGTAGACAACAAAGAACATTGCAAACTCGTTAAAAATTATTCAAATTAGTTTCTCGATCGACATGAATCTGCGGAACCCATTTGTTGCCTTCAAAGGAATTCCTGTGATATGTCTTATTACTATTCTGTATTATTGTGCAGAAAATGGGACATCTAGTAGTGATCTTTTATCGGTAACCACTTTGGAAAATTATCTTTTGACGGAGAAGGTTCTATTGTCGAATTTCAAGAAATACTTTAGATCGTCTAAGCAATATAGACAAGATTTGGAAAAGTGAGTGTCCACGATGAAAACGAAAATTATTACTCTGAGCTAAACGGCAAAAAAACAAAAAAATCAAATATGGTTATAACTATTCCATGGTGATCCAAATTACTTCTGAATGCCGAGCTTCATTTGAAAACCAATTACTTACATATCATCATTATATTGCAGGGAAATATCGAATATTGAAAAGGATCATAAATTGGCAGAAAAAGATATCGATGACTTTATAACAAACCCGGTAAATGTATTTAAATTAATTAGGAGACTGCTCCGTGATTGGACTTCATACGGAGAGGAAATATCAAAAAAGAATGGTAAGTTAACAATGTTTTGTTAAGGAGCATTACAAATAACTCCCTCGCAAATTAAAATATTGATATAGATTGGGTAAACTGACTTATAACGTGCTTTACCCTATGCCCCTTACCAGAAATGCAACTAGGTTATGTTGTAATTTGTACATTAAGGGAACGGCATGAAGTATCTGAGGCTTTATTCGCAATAATTCTTAAAATTTTATAAACTACAATTTCATAACAATTGAAGGGCGTGTCTTGATAGATCGTTACAAGAGAAGAGGAGAAGTGAATGGTAAATGGTTATCCATTTTTCGGTTTTAAAAGTAAAGTTAAGGCACATAAAGCTACGATTTCGATGAAACTTGTATTTCATTATAATGACTGGACTTTGCCATTATGTATGAAATACAATGTTATTAAAATGGCCGCCTCTGTATTGGTTGCAGCAGTTTATCCTTTTCATTTTTTCCAGTGTCTCGGCGATAACTTGACGAATGTTCGTTTTCAAATGGTCCAACGTTTGGGGATTGTCTGAGCAAAAAAACAGTTTTTGACGTAGTCCCACAAACAAATGTCTAATGGCGTCAAATCGCCAAAACATGAAAATACGCTTTCAGGAAAATTTCCTTAAAAAAAGCCAAAATCAGTATGGTTGTGTGGCTCATGGCACCGTCTTGTTCAAGCCTTATATCGTCCAGTTCATTATCTGCAAGTGCAGATCCCCCAAAAAGTCGATTATCATACAGCCATAGCGCTCTGAATTGGGCGGTAACGGTTCTTCCAAAAGCAGGCCGCCGAAAAAATACGCCCCAATGACTTCTCCATAATGCGCACCAAACAATCACTCTTTCCGGATGCAATGTCTTTTCCACAATCACTTCTGGGTTCCCCGAGCCCCATATGGGACAATTTTGCTTGTTGACGTAACCATTGAATGAGAAATGAGATTCATTGCTGAAGAAAATTTTGTTCGATTGAAAGCCCTAGTATGAATCATCACTTTTCTAGTAAGTTTTAGCTATTTTCACATAAATGGCAAACCTTTCACTAAATAAATAACGCTCTAAATAACAGACAACCTTGCCAGACCGGCGGTTTTGAAACCATTGAATGGATAACCCTATATTAACAGAATCAATTATATAACGATTAGTCGGTGTCGGTATTGTCCACTATCCTGTGTAACGCCAGTCGTGATGAATGGTATATAGGCTTTGGACTGCCGAACAAACTTGTATAATGCCTTCAAAATTTGTGTCTATCGAAGAATTTAGAATATTTAAAACAAAATTTAACAAGTTGGCCAACATCTTCTTGTAGCAACGATCCTGAAACCAAACGGTAAATTCATGGCATATAGCGCAGATGTTACAAATACATACATCAGAACAATGCAGCAAAAATCACTAACAAATAGATCAGAGGCAAAGTTATAGCCGTCATTCTTTTCGAAACTGATGTAATGATTGAAAATGTTTAGAAATTACAAAAAAATTGACTGTTCAACTACTTTTTACATCCCGATAATGCAGCAGTTTGTTGGATGTCCCAACAAGAACGCAATATTGAATTGTTTCTCTGGCTGTATGACACGTGGCGCCGTCTTGTTGGAACCACATGCCCTCCACATTCATTTATACAATTATTCTAGGCACGAAAAAACTGGTTATCATTTCACGATACCGAACACCATTGACTGTTTGCGCTTGACATGCCCCATTTCCATAAAAAAAAGGTCCAATGATTCCTCCAGCCCAAAATTCTCATCACACAGTGAGACGTTGAGGATGCAGTTGCTTCTCGTGAATCACTCGAGGATTTTACTCACCCCAAATGCGTCAATTCTGCCTACTGACGAGATCAAGATGGAAATGGGCCTCGTCACTGAAGATGATTTATCGGCAAAATCAGCATTTTCATGTTGTCTCTCCATGGCCAGCTGGCTTCAGTTGTTGAGTCAATTGAACTTTGTATGCATGAAGATGCAAATCTTTCGTCAAAATTCGCTGCACAGTGGATTTGGAGACACCAATTTGCTGAGCTCGGTGTCGAATTGAGGTGGATGGAGTTTGAGCGACATCATCACGTACAGCTGCGACATTTTCGGTCGATCGATCTGGTCGAAGGCGTGTTGTTGTCTTTACATCACTAACAGATTCAGTTTTGGCAAATTTATCCATTAATCTCTTTACAGTTGACTCTTTTGGAGCATTATTGTGACCCCAAATTGATCGCAATTTGCGAACTGTAGCCGTAAAACTTTCAGCATTTTGGTAAAACAATTTCACAATGAGAATGCGTGGTTCATTCGTGTAGCGCTCCATTTTTATTAACGTCGTACCTTCTACTAGCAAACAATAACAATTGTTCAAATGTCAAACAATGACACTTCGAATGGCGCCAATTTAAATCTTGCGTTCTTGGTGGGACACCCTTTATAATTGGCTGGCTGTTGCAATGAAAAAATATATAAAACTGAAAATTGAAAAAATTTTTTCTGTGAATATTGATATCGCCTAGTACTTCTTGAGAGGCACTTTGTCATCTTTTAAAACTGAGCTTATTGTTGACCGACTCTTTTAATTTCCAAGTCAATATTGTGCCATTTCAGAATTTAAACAGCTCCTAGACTTTATGAAAAGTAATTTGGATTTACCTTCGGAAGAAGAATTGGAACACGCTGGTCTGACCATATTGAGATTACAATATATTTACAATTTGAATGTAGGCGATTTAGCTGCTGGCTTAATTAATGGTGTCAAAAATGGGTTAGTATGTATACAGTTTTAAGTACTTGTATCCTAAACACAACAAATTCGATTCGCCTTATTTCAGATACGGCATGTCTTGGGCCGACTGTCTCGCCTTGGCACAACTGGCATTAGATAAGAGGGCCTTGCAGCAAGGTATTTATTGGCTCGATGAAACCGTCAAACGTATTAATTCCGATGCGATGCAAACTTCTGAGGAGTTTCTTCTTGCTGTGACCGACTTCGAAGAGTATTTAGAGAGAATGAATGACATGGAATATATGAAGACAGTTCGTGATGAAAATATATTTTTATTACCGGATGACGATGAGAAGCAAAGGAGATATTATGTGAGTACGATTTGATTTCTTTAACTTTGCATTTGTATGATGGAATGTAGCACGTAGAATGGCTCTTTTGGAAACTATTTTACATCACCCTAGAGACTCATTCGTATACTTTAGAAATGTTTAAAGAAATTTGTTTTTACTACTGAGTTAATACTACTCAATGCCGACAAATGCCCACCATATTTCCACATATATCACATGGGCCAAATTCACACAAGTACGTTGTAGTGGTTCATTTCTGTAAAATTTTACAATTACCACCAGAAGAATATAAAAGATGTCCCAACAAGAACGCAATATTTAAATTTGGCGCCATTCGAAGTGTCATTGTTTGACATTTGAACAATTGTTATTGTTTGCTAGTAGAAGGTACGACGTTAGTAAAAAATCATTGTGAAATTGTTTTACCAAAATGGTGAAAGGTTTGCGGCTACAGTTCGCAAATTGCGATCAATTTGGGTTCACAATAATGCTCCAAAAGATTCAACTGTAAAGAGATTAATGGATAAATTTGCCAAAACTGGGTCTGTTAGCGATGTAAAGACAACAACGCGCCTTCGAAAAGGTCGATCGACCGAAAATGTCGTAGCTGTACGTGATGATGTCGCTCAAACTCCATCCACCTCAATTCGACAATCAGTGTTTTATTTAAAATTTAAATCTTGCGTTCTTGTTGGGACACCCTTTATTAAAACCGCAGAATTTGTTAATAGTACTGGAAGTACTTCTACTTGAATAATATAGACATGTTTGAATTCTAAAGGATACACAAAAGTGCTTGGAATAACACATAATCTTTATATAAGTAAATAAATTTGTAAAATATATATAATATATAAATTCAGTATATGTCTATAAATGTTCCTAAAACTATTGAACTACTTATAATATGTCCTGTTGAGTGCCAGTTCTATTCTTGGATAGAATCTAGAATTATCGTATATAACATTTACAAATTTCGAATCAGGTACATAATTTCATATTTACGAGAGGAGTCCTAAATCAAGCCGACCTAACAAAGAAGACACAAAAAAGTTTATTTTTCAACATAATCTCCTTGTTATTCGACACACTTTTTCCAATGATACTCAATAGCTTCTATACTTTGTTCATAATAAGAACTGTCAAACTCCTTAAAATAGCCATCTATCGATGAGAGTCAAAAAAAATGTTTACAAGTGTTACAAGCTTTTCACAGAAGGTCGAGAAGATGTGAATGACGACGCTCGCTCTGGACGCCCCAACACATCAACTACCGATGAAAATGTTGAGAAAGTGAAGAAAATTGTTATGGAGAATCGTCGAATCACACTTAGAGAAGTTGATGAGGATGTTGGCATATCGGTTGGCTCATGTCATGCAATCTTTTCGGAAATTTTGGGCATGAAGCGTGTGGCAGCGAAGTTCGTTCCAAAATCGCTGAATTTTGACCAAAAACAACATCGCATGAGCATCGCTCAAGAACGTCATTGAATGACGTCAACGAAGATCCAAATTTACTTAAAAGTGTCATAACTGGTGAAGAATCATGGGTATATGGTTATGACATCGAAACCAAAGCCTAATAATCGTTCCAATGGAAGAGTCCAGGAGAGACCAGACCAAAAAAAGCACGCCAAGTTTAATCAAATGTCAAGGTTTTGCTCACTGTTTTCTTCGAACACCATGGCGTAGTGCATCAAGAGTTCTTACCACAAGGTCGTACAGTAAATACGGAGTATTACCTTAAAGTTATGCGCCTTTTACGTGAAGCAATACGAAAAAAAAACGCCCGAAATTGTGGAAAAAATTCATGGTTTTTGCATCATGATAATGCACCTGCTCACTCATTTTTGCTTGTGAGAGATTATTTGGCCAAAAACAACACCGTTATCATGCCTCAGCCACCGTATTCACCAGATTCGGCCAACCCTGCGACTTTTTCCTGTTCCCAAGATTGAAGAGACCCAAGAAAAGACAACATTTTGTGGCGATTGAGGAGATATAAACCGAATCGCCGAGAGAGCTCAATAACATACCAAAACGTCTATATCAGAACTGCTTCGAGCATTGAAAAAAACGCTGGCACAAGTGTATAATATCTGAGGGGGACTACTTTGAAGGAGATAAAACAGAAATTGATGAATAAATAAATATTTATTTTTATTTATTTATTTATTATTTTTTATTTATATATTTTTTGAACACACCTCGTATATAATGAAACACATGGTAAAACAGCAACACAGCAAACATTAGAGTTAACATAGTTCACCGTACTAAACAGGATCTGGAGACTATGCATAAGAGTATGCAGATTGGATTACTCTGTAGAATATCGTATTTTGTTCGTCGGGACAGTGTTGAGAAGTACGAACAGTTAAATTTCATTAGTTTAAGGACCACAGAATACATATCTGTTTTAGATTATCAAAAGACTAAATCTCGCATATTTAAGTTTCTAAAAACTGTTCACCTAAATTGCATATTTGCGCATTTTGATCTTTTTCCATTTCCGAACAAGTATTACAATGAATTTCGAAGCTATCGGGAATTGTGCCAGGCCAAGGCATCAAAATCTGCAGCTAATCGTTCATTAAAGTGCTACTATCATTGGGGCCATGGTGGCTTCTATCGTCTGGCACCATTTAAAGCTGAAGATATCAGTATCGATCCGGTTGTCAAGATATTTCACAACATGGTCAGCGACAAACAAATCGACAGAATAATAGAATTAGCTGGATTCAGAATGATGCAATCGGCAGTGTATACCGATTTTGGCGTAAGAAGGACCAGTCACCGTATATCCAGTAGTACATTCATAGATTACAAGTGGCATTTGTCCATAAGGAAAATTATACGGGATTTGCATGGTGCTACGGGTTTGGACATGAAGCAAAATGAACCGATGCAGGTAGCAAGTTATGCAGCTGGCGGTTACTATCAACCACATTTAGATTGTTTTCCGGTAAGTTGTACTATTGAAATGACATTAAATTTGTTAAGATCCTGATATGAGAAGTTGGTATGTCTCTTTTTCACATGTTTTCGTGCACATCCTACTACGCATATGCACAGGAAAATCATCTACCAGCTGGAGACAAACGTAATCGGATATCTACCTCAATGATATATGTAAGTATTAGATATATATAATTTTCAGAATTAATTCACTTTTAAAACAGGAAGAATAAAGATTGCAGCAAGTACAAAAATACAATGAAATAAATGTCAAATTTGGAAAAAAATGTACATATTCAAAAGATCATCCGAAAGCAAACAAGTCCCACGCATCACTCTGAAATCAACACTAGAATTCGGGCGAATTGATTAATTCTATATATTTAAAATCAAAGTTTGAATAGACTTGCTCACAACTCTTTGATCATTAAAATGTGCAGCTTATGGTTCTTGGCTCATTCAGAAATAGCCGAGGGCCGTAAATGTAATTCTTGATCCTTTTTAAATTAGGTGCGAACTAGAGCACTCGACAGGGACATATGTTAAAAGACCCAAGAGCCCTATTTGCAGATCTCAGCTATTTCAAGTGAGCAGTTTGCAAACAAAGGATTATATAGGGTGATTTTTTAATCGTAGTTTTTTTTTTTAAATCAAATAAAACACTCAAATTTGCATTACATATTAAAATTTTTTATTGAAATCGATAAATTTGTCTTTGCCATTTAATTTTTAAAGATAATTTCATGTAAATGTTGTCCGCCGCTCCGTCTCAAAATGTCCATTCCGAAGGTCCAATGTTTCGTCACTTTTTCGAGCATTTCGGGATGTATTCGACGAATAACACGTGTTATGTTATCCTGTAAGGCTTCAATAGTGTTCAGCTTGTCCATATAGACTAACGACTTGACATAACCCCACAAGAAATAATCAAGAGGCGTTAAATCGCAAGATCTTGGGGGCCAACTAACAGGGCCACATCGAAAGATAAGTTGCTCACCAAATTCATTCCTCAACATATCCATTGTCTCACAAGGAGTGTGACATGTTGTACTGTCCTGATAAAACCACATGTCAACCAAGTTCAACTCAGCCAATTGGGGCAAAAAAAAAATTCCTTGTGGTTGAGTAACACATGCCCAATCGCTGAAAACGACGACGAATTGACATTTCACGATCTTCATTAACACTGGTCGCTACGGCTGCAATATTTCCTTCGGTACGCACTCTACGCATCCGAGTCGATGGTTTTATGTCCAACAAAGTAAATTTGGTGCGAAATTTGGAGATAACAGCACGAATTATTGATTCAGCAGGTCGATTATGGTGACCATAAAATGGTCGTATCAAACGATGCACATCTGTCATAGAGCACCAAATTTGATAATAAATTTCAACGATTTGCAATCGTTGCTCGTTTGTTAGTCTTTCCATGATGAAAAGGCAGAGTATACTGTACACTTTTCACTTTGACAGATGACGTTTGGACGCCATTACCAACCAGTGCTGCCAATCTGAAAAACTTAAATCTTAAAAAATCACCCTATATTTAAAAGAGTTTAAAATTCCGGCAAATTTAAAAAGTTTTTATCTGCTCATCGAATACGAACCTTGCATAAAATACTGAAAAGGGTAATTACGTCTTTTTGCACCTTGTCTGATGACTCGGATATATACTGTTATTTCTGTAGGAGGTACATATATGAAAAAGTGTCTGAAATGGCCTATGTTTAGAAAACTTGATGAGAATATATGAAGTGATAAAATAATTGAGTTCTTCAGTTTAACAATAGGAAAGTATGGGGATAATATTGAATAACGATTTTTATGGAAGTTTTACATTTTAATCTCTAGACTAGGGATTTGTTTGATTTGATTGGAAATGGTTAATACATGAGAATTATCGCTATGGCTAGTACACGAGGATAACCGCGCATATGATTTGATAAGAAATGGTTAATACGCAAAGATTATCGCCCATATAATTATAGCCCCCAGATAGAATCATAAAATTGACTCTCAGCTGCGATCTAATGATGATATTACAGACGGTTTAGGTAGTATTAAAGTTTTATGAACGCTTCTCAGATCCCTTTTACTGGGTAAATATGCGGATTAGCTAATTTTGTTAATTCGTACCATAAATTGTTTCCAAGTAATATTCTTCGCCTAATTTTTAGGCAGGCATAACTGGTTTCGATTCCGAATATGCCGATTTAGATAAAATCAACTACTATTATAAAATTTAGGTACCTATTACCATTTTATTTGTTTAAGCCATAAACTCGTACAAACTGGTTTAACTCGTTCTGGTTTGGAACAATTTCACATTTGCTTCAAATGCTTGGGAAGACTGTAGTCTTGTGATTACAATGACGAACACAAACAGCTATTCGTTTATTAGACGAACGAATTAAGTGATTCGTTTTTTAGAAACAGGCTATTATTTTCCACTGTTATGAACTCACATTTCGCCATAAAAGTAAAGCAGAAAATTTTGAAAAAATTACTTTTATGAAAAAAATACTCGTACATGAAATATTTTATACGTTTCCCTTTAATTTCCATTTCAAGCCAGGAACATTTTTAACTTTACGAATCTAAAGAATCACTTGGCGCATTTTTAATTTTCGTCTTTTAGTTAACAGATGTCAAGCAAGGTGGTGCCACGATATTTCCCTTTCTAGGGATACATATTCTACCTTCAAAAGGCGATGTGGTATTTTGGTATAATCTACATCGTTCGCTGGACTTAGATTACCGCACCCTTCATGCTGGTTGTCCCGTACTCAGGGGCTCAAAGTGGAGTAAGTATCTTTTACAATTTTGTAATATTTTCTGTTTATTTCTATTTTTTTTTTTTGTTATATATTAATTTTTTTTTTTATTTTTTTTTTTTTTTTTTGTAGTTGCTAATATCTGGACACGTGATCGTTTTCAAGATAAAATACGGCCATGCGGATTACTGAGGGATAATGAAATCTCTTTAAAATATAAAGAATTCAACTGAATTCTCGTACAAAATGTGCGCTTGTCTCATTTATGCTTTGTTTATTATAATGTGAAATTATTTAATTTATGATGAATTACTTTGGAATATAAAAATTTAAAATTCGAAGAAAACTGTTTGAGATTTTTATAATTAATGGACAATAATTTTTACGGTTTATTATATATATATATATATATATATAAAGCGATGTTTTTTGTCCATAATATATATATATATATACATATATTATATTATATATATATATATATAAATATACGAGTATATATATATTATGGATAAAAAAATTTAGCTTCCCTACAAAATAGTGGAAATATTGAGGCTGCCGAATTGGCCGAAATTGCATTTGGAAATTGCCACAACTAAACCACTCGGTTGGGACAATTGCAAATTCGGTTAGCACAATCGATTTATAAATGAAATGGTTTGAGTTTTCAAACAAAAATCAATTTGTAAACAAACAAATATAATAATTTAAATCGAATTCGATTGAGGCAATCGTATCTAAAATCAATTCGATTGCTACAGCAAAAAACTGACTTCCGCAACTAAATCGATTTCAGGTTCTCCTACCGTAACCAAAATTTAAAACACATTGTTATCCATTTAGTGGTTTCAAAACAGCCGATCTGGCAAGGCTCACAGGTGTTAAATAGCTGTCATCTAAAGTGTTATATGTTTGGTGAAAGGTTTGCCACTTATGAATATGGATCGTTTAACAACCGAAGAACGCATAAAAACAGTTAAAACCTATCACTGATGATTCAAACGTAGGCAATTTTCGAGCATTAAAGCAGATTATGGTCATCATAATTGACCTGCTGTGCAAGGAATTGACAACTTTATATAGAAATTTGAAGAGCCTGGATGCGTTACAGATGTGGTCAGACCTGTGCATTACCACAATCTACGCACTGCCGAAAATATCGCTTCTGTTAGTGAAAGTGTAGCGGATAATCTGAATTTGTCGATTCAACGGTGTTCTCAGCAATTGGGCCTATCTTACGACTCATTATGGCCTATTTTGCATTTGGATTTGCACTTCCATCCATATAGAGTTCAACTCACACAACAATTGAAGCTAGCTGACCATTCACAACGCCGTAAATATGCTGATTGGATGCTACAGTATCAAACTTTCAATGCTAATTTTTCAAACAAAAGTTTCTTCAGCGATGAAACTCATTTCTCATTCGGTGTTTACGTCTACAAGCAAAATTGTCGCATGTGGGGTTTGGAGAACCCAGGAGTATTTGTGAGAAAGCCACCGCATCCGAAAAAAGGGACTGTTTGGTGCGCATTATGGTCTGGAGGTGTCATTGGCCCATATTTTTTCGACGGTCTGATGCTGGAGGAACCATTACTGTCAATTCGAAGCGTTATTGCGCTATATGATAACCGACTTTTTTTTGGCCTGCAACCGAAGATTGCACCGCCTTTAATCCCTTAAGAACCCATATTTTTTAAAATACGAGTACCATGTTCTTTAACACATAACTCGAAAAAGAGCCTGCTTATCAAACTTCATAGTTTTTTTTCTTTTTCGAATAATGGTACGATTTTTGTCCTCAATTAATGTAGTTTAAATCTCTCAAAGTTTTAAGATCCAGTAAGTCTTTTTATATTTGGCATCTACGTCGACCGTCTAACCTCTTAAGATTTCGAATTGGAAATAAGTTTCTTTACTGTAAAATGACTAAATTTTTCAATTATAATTTCAACTGTTTGTCTCAAACAATTTCACTACATTGAGATTTCTTTATGAACCTTTTTATCCCTAAATTTCACATACTAAAGTAAATTAATCAGAAGCTCGTCATTCAGCTGCCTGGCCAGGTTAATAAATTTGTTGAATTGAAGGTTTCGGCTTCGAAACATCCTATTTAGGGATATTGATATGTTATGCAACTGTATCATATTCAGTCATAAGTGATCAATATGAGAAAATTCCGATGGAAACGATGATCTGCGAAAGCGATAAGATCAAGCTTGGACAGTTCATTTATATTTAACGAAACATGATCACATATAGCACTTATTCAATAGGGGGCTCTGTTCATAACGAAATTTCAATGAAAACTGTAGTCTTTAGGAGCGATGAAACCTAGTTTAATCGATACATTTCTATGGGAGAAGTGTCGGAACGTGGACTAATACGGTCCATGTATACAAGAAACGGCGTAAAGTTCGACTGGTTAACCACCATGGATTGTAGTCCACATTGTTGAAGAATGTATACTGATACGTCATCGCTCGCGGTGTCAAAAACTTTCTTCCTCTTCTTATTCATCACGCGGGTTGTGGTTGATACCAAAATCGCTGGTAGAGACTGTGTGCTCGAATGCGGATGCGAAGAAAGAGTTGACAATTCCGGTAGTACCAAAATTGTCAGCCGCTTTTCCTAGATAGACCAAGTTTTACTCGGCTATCTTAGGGGTGAGTTGACGATCGCATTGTAATATGTCCGGTGTGTCCCACACCATGGGTAAGGTCTTCACTGCGAGACTCACATAAAACCCTCGTGGACTTCTTCTAATTCATCGATTTATTATCAACGAAATTGGTTTTCCAAGGGGAAACTCAATTTTAGTATATTTCTGTAATTGATAGTACTCAATAGCGTGGAGAAACTAGTTTGCCAAAAATGTGCATTTTACGAAAGCCAAATTCCTTCTGAGATTGTTCTGTTTTATGAAATCATCATTCTCGATGTGATCCTTATACGACTTCAAAGTGCAAATTTCACCTATATATATGAAGGGAACTTATAGGTTTCAAAATAAAAAAAAAAATTGCAAAAAATGCACGTCAATCATTTAGCATCTTTCCTTTCAAAATAGCATCCTTCCGTAATAATCACTTATGCCAACGAATAATCCAATCATCGAAACTATTTCAAAACGTATTTTCCGGAACAGACTTCTGTTGTAGCCGCGACTGTCTTCCTTCGATTGAAAGGGACTGAGCGGTGGTTGTTTGATGATATTTGTTTGTAAGACGGCTCGTTATCGTGTTGCAAAATCCATAAGTTTCTTTTAAACAAATGTTGTAATACAACCTTTTATAATAGTTTCGGTGATTGTAAAAACATGCATATAGGAAGACAAGAAGTCAGACTTTCAAAAAATTCGCAACTATTTACTGATATTAGCCACATGTTGACAAAACATCTCTCATAGAAAAATCAATCCTCTCTAATGTTTCTACTTTTCTGGAGCCTATAGCCAATTGTATTCTATATGTTCTCTGGATATCAGTTGCAATCTATATATATAAAAATCAATTGCTGTGCATTAGTCTCGCTAAAGCTCGAGAACGGTTGGACCGATTTGGCTCATTTTGGGCTTAAATTATTGGTAGAGTATTCCGGAAGGTTTAAAAGGTTTTATTTGAAGTGATAGATGGCGTTGGAGATGAAATTTTTGCAATTAATTTTTTTTACCACATTTTGCATTTTGAAGGCAAAACAACGTTTGCCGGGTCAGCTAGTTTTTATATAAAATTGAATTCTCACATCGATTTCCTCATTGACATGTGTATATTTCTTTTCATTTTTCACTTTTCCTTCTTCTGCTCAAATTCATGAGGAATACCTAACTGGCTGTGTTGACTTTTCCTCTTAGTTCAGGTGCAATTGTTAAAAGAATTTACTTGCAAATAATGCAAATATTTTATTACTGTCTTTTGTTGAAAATTTCTACATTGTCAACAAGCAAAAGTCGGATCATGAAACCGAATAAATATGCAATATAACGATCCCCTTTATTGTCTCAATTGTATAAATAGGAAATAAAGATATTTCTAAAATTTAGCAATTCGAAGTTTATTTTCATTATTTGCAATGCATTTTTATGTTTGTGATTCATGTAGAAGTCTACTGTATGTAAATAAAATATTCATATTCCATTAAAAGCATCCACATTTTGGGCGTATAAATTTGACTTTTATTCAAATGAATTTATTTTTATATTCGGAAAATAAGTCTAATTTTATATTAAGCACGTATACCAGTAAAAGGTTGAAATTGATAGAATTGAACAATTCGAGTCCATTTATCTCATAATAAACGCCGACTTTTAGTTTAGCAAAATTTGGAATCAATTTCCTTAAATTATAAATATTTTCAGTTGCTAACCTGATAGACAAAAGTACATCAAGGTAAACAATGGCTATGAATTCTACAAAATTATACCCAGGGGCAGCTGTTCTACAGTTCTATGCAGTTATATCTAGGGATGCCAGCTTTATATTATAATTTGAAAAGGTAGTACATTAAGATAAACAAAGCGGTACATTATCCGAAAATACAGTACACATGATTGATTAGTCGAAAATATGCCTTTTAATTTTATTTTATTGAAAAATTGTATCAATCAATTGCGGTTATTTGCGTAAGGCCTTACTCATGGTGTGCCATCACACATGGGACTGTTTTCTCTTTTCTCTCTTTTTCTTTTCCTATGTATATTTCTTTTCTTTTTTGCGACAGCCAGCGCCCTTTTGGGGTACTCAAACTAATCCTGAAAGGATTAGTCGGAGTACCTTTGAGATAAAAAGCATATCCACTTGGAAAATTTCCTCAGGGCCTGCTTCCTCTCTCAGCCAAAGGATCTTTGAAGTCACTCCTGCATCCCGGTTAGGAGTAAGGGGTATCTACGACACCTCAGATAGACAAAGAACAGTGTTTTCCAAGTTACCGCATTATCTTCAGGAAACCCTGAAGCAACGCAAAATCACTGAAAACACATGTTCGGGCAGCCACAGCCAGCACGATGCTCTCACAAGGGGTCCAACGCTACGACTAACCAAGAACAAAATGTTCCTGGGCCCCCTGATCGTGCTACCAGAAGAGAAGAACCTTCTGGCCTGGGTTTCGCAGACAAAAGCTGCTCCAGTTTTGCTATAACATACCTCGCATGGAACTGGTCGTTCATTATATACGCCATAAATTTTCAACGTCCGAGGAGAAATATCGACACAACAATAAATGTCATGCTCTTCTAGTCTATTAACCACATCTCTCTTCGAAAGACCTCCATGGTAGTACGACTATACAACAGAAAAGCAAAATCTTCCGAAATCTCTCAATGGCGTCTTTATGGTCGTTCCTGTTGCCAGGGGATGAAAAATGAGTTATATGAGAACATTGTGGATAGTACTATCAAAGGTACGAGGGCGGTCCCAAAACTAGCCGACCTAACAAAAATAAAAAACACAAAAAGGTGGAAAAATTTTTCTTTATTTTGCGATACTCTTTATACAGCGATACTCAATAGCTTCTATACCCTGTTTATAGCAAGAACTGTCAAACTCCTTCAAATAACCATCAACCACAGAATCCACCTCTTCATTGTTAGCAAATCTTTTACCACTGAGCCATTTTTTTCAAATTTGGAAATAGAAAATAGTCCGAGGGAGCTAAATCTGGCGAACAAGGTGTATGACGAAGCAATTTGAACTTTAGGTCATTAATTTTGGCCATCGCAATAGTGGATGTGAGAACTGAATCATTGTCTTGATAAGACAACACTTCCTTTTTCGTCAAATGCGGCCTTTTTCCCATAATTTCATCACTTAAACGCTGCAATAAATTAGCATAATATTCGTCATTGACGGTTTGTCCTTTCTGAAGATAATCAATAAAAATAATCCCATGCGCATCGCAAAAAACAGACGCCACGACCATGTCTACAAAAGGAACCGTCTTCGCCTTCTTTGGACACGATTCTCCCATTCATCCACGGTTATAAATTGACCCAAAATTTCGGCTTTATTGCGATGAAACATGGCCAAACACTCTACTGCAACATTTTCACGACGCTGTTTTTGCTATATTGAAAGTAAGCGCTGCACTTCTTCAGTGCCTTCGTCCATTGGTACGTCGGTGAGGGTATGGAGGAAGGTGAATTCTTCGAAGAACGTGAAGATTTGGCCGCTCTCGAGAAGAATTACGAGGAAGTCGGCATGGACTCTGTTGACGGTGAAGGTAAAGGTGCCGAAGAATGCTAAGAAATTTCGGATTGAAGAGTCAATCCCCCATAAGCCGGAACTGAAATATGAAAACACTCCTGATCCATTTGTATTTTATTTTTCCAGAGAGTAACAAAACAACTGATATGAAGAATCCACTCTTTTGCGGTCAGCTTTCTCATCTTCAAATCTTTGGTCAATATATGAAATGTAACACTTTTTGAAATGCCTATCATTTCAGCCAGCTCACGCATCTTCAGCCGACGATCACCCAATACCATTTTTTGGATTTTCTTAACCGTGTCTAGCGTGCACGCCTCAATTGGTCGATGTTCATTTTGACAGCTTGTACGGTCTCGTTTAAACTCTGATATCCGATATTTTACAGTCGTAAACGAAGGAACAGACTCTCTCAGAGTAGAATCTTCACTCGAACGGATGAAGATTAATATGGCATTTGATACGGCAAAAATGTAACACTCAGAAGAAAGCGTTAAAGAAACGAGCATGTTTTCGCCAAATGTGGTGATATGATTTTTAAGTCGCTTAAGCGATGTCGCTCAGTCAGGCTGCCTGGCTGATAGATACGATAGTTGTCGTAAATCTTTCTGAAATTTCTTGAAACTTGACTCAGCCTAATATTTTAACAGATCGTAGGCGGGTATATATCATACCACCCCTTTTGGTACCTGGCTTACAGATTGGGCAATTTTCCGACATGCAATTTTTCTCTGTAACTCTTTAGTCGTAGATTCCAGTTATTTATTATTTTGTTCTTTGCATTGATTTATGATGCTTAGCAGAATTTGAAAAATGAACGGATCGACCATGCCCCTTCTGGTGGCTCAAATGCAAGTATTCTATTTATTGTTTATTTGTTCTTGGGTTCACATCTGTTATTAATTTTTTTAAATTTTGTACACGTAGATATCTTGCACTCCGGAAAATGAATTGAATTGCCACACCCCTTCTTCTCGTATAAATTGGACGATATTCCGAAATTCGATCTCTCACCTGAAATTTCTGGTTACCATGCTGACGTTGCCTGCATTTTTCACTTGCATTAATTGGTAGATTTCTTTAAAACTTGAAAAAAATTGGCCAAGTAATCACGAAACTTCTGGTATTTGCTATACGAATGACCGATTTAGCCCATTTATTCTTAGGTTGATATCTCTAAAACTAATTAAAAAAATTAAAATGGGGACATCGCCACATTATTTCTGTCACCTCCCAGACATACATATATCTCCTTCTAACTCCTAATTCGTAAACTCCATTTAATGAGATTTTTATCAAGTACATAGGATTGTAATGCTTGTTAAAATTTGAAAATAAAAATATCGACCAGATAACCCCATCCTCTCATATAACTCCCATACAAATTATTTAATTTAACTCACAAATTTTTATGTTGATAAACTCCGTTCTGCGAATGATAATGAACTACATTGCCAGGCTCCTTAGAGTGCCATACATGTAAATTGGCAATTATGTATATGCAATTAATTAGCAAACAATAGTGGTTCCCTTTAATTTATAAACGGAAGACTTGTTTGCTTTCTTTATGTGTAGGGTTTCCCATTAGGTGGTTTCAAAAGCACCGGTCTGGCAAGGCTATTTAGCTGTTAAATACCTGTCATCTGAAGTGCTTACTCGTATTTAGTGAAAGGTTTGCCGTTTACGAATATGGATCGTTTAACAGTCGAAGAACGCGTAAAAATAGTTAAAACTTACTACAAAACTGGTGATTCAAACGTGTGCTTCCAATCGAACAAAGTTTTCTTCGGCGATGAAGTTCATTTCTTACTCTATGGTTAAAACGGTGATTGCTTGGCATTATGATCTGGAGGTATCATTGGGCCGTACTTTTTCGAAAATGACGCTGGAGGAACTTCAAAAGGGAACCAACTTTACTTTTGAAACTGAAATATGGATAACCCCGTAGTATATGAACCGCGATGGATCCCTTTAAGATCCATCTACTTGTAGTGTTTCGTCTATTTCTATTAGAATGATTAGGAATATATCGAAGAAGTAAAATTATCTCAGAATTGGGTTTGTTCCTTCATTTTGGAAGGATTTTGATACTCGATATACAGACTCATTGCCGGATGAAAGGTTGTTTTATTACGGATTCCTCCCATAAATAATATCTATTTTTACCTTATTTTTCCAGTGTCCTGTACAATTGATTCTGTATTGGCGTTTTCGATGGCGATATCATCCACGCAAAAACAATTTCCTGTCAGCAGTATAATCTAAGGTCTTATAATAGCCTAATGTAGACAAAACGAAATACCAGACATATTTTTAGTAAAATCATCTTTTCTTAAAATCATTTTTTTTTTATTTTTAACCAGGGACGGAAAATAATTTTTATTTTTTTTTTCCAGACGAAAAGGTTACGCGAAAATTCCCTTTATCTTTATTAGGGAATTTTTAACCATTATTGTGAGACATATATTATTTTGGTCACCGTAACCCATTAAAATGAGAAATATTTTTTTTGGTTATGAATAACTGTTATAGCAACCAAAAAGAATTTTTTGGTTAACAATAACCATTATCCAAAGAAATTTTTTTTTTTTGGTTATCGGTTAGTTACAAATTTTTCCGTTTGTTAAAAATTGTTCGTTAACTATTGACTCGTCGTCAAAGGACGAAACGTCAAGCGTGCGTAGAAAACCACTCTTAATTTAAACCTTTGCCGAAATCGACACCTACCGGGAGGGAAGAGTTGAAGTCGATGCCAACCTTCTGCAATACTGGGAGGAAAAAAAATATACGTTCCCGTTTCTCAAACAACTGGCAGACATTGTTTATGCCGCACCAGCAACTCAAGTTAGTGTCGAGCGAGCGTTTTCTGCATTGAGACTTGTACTAAGTGATCTTAGATGTAACCTTTCAGATTATTCATTGCGATCGCTTATGTTCGTAAAACTAAACAAAAAACATAGTTCTTTAAGATAATGAAAATACTTTTCTGTTGACTGGTTCATTCAATAATAATGAAATTAATTGCAGAATTAATTTGATTAATATTTTTTTTTTTTCGAAATATACATATGTACTCGGATAAGAATTGAATTAAAAATAACTTTAAGTTAAAATGTTTTTTATTTATAAAATAAAAGATCGTTTTTTAATTTTGCCAAAGATATTTAAATTGCTTGCCCTACGTACCTCTACCCCTTAGAAAGGCATCCATTACATTAAAAATACCTATGGCCTACCCTTTATGTGGGTAGCGATAACCAAAAAAAAAAAATTTCTTTGGATAATGGTTATTGTTAACCGAAAAATTCTTTTTGGTTGCTATAACAGTTATTCATAACCAAAAAAAATATTTCTCATTTTAATTGGTTACGGTGACCGAAATAATATATATCTCACTATAATGGTTATTTTTAACCATTATTTAAATTCGTTAATGTTAATGGTTAAATAAGATTTTTTCATCATTTCTCTTATAACTGTTACGGTCCCTGTTTTTAACATGTGAAATTTTCGCCTCCGTAAACTAATCGATTTATAGTGTACTTAAACTTTCTAAACGCACTGTACAATTGATAAATAAAAGCACATGAGAGAGAGAGAGTTAAAATTGTGAGAGACCGCTTGAATACACAAACAATATAAACAAGAAATCCAAAACAAAAGATACACAGCAAAATACACAACAACACAACCCATCTAGAGTTACCAACGCAATATATTTCGCATTATTTTTTTGGCGTTTTTTTAATCACTTGTTGAAATATGTTAAATGTTTTTAGAGCATGTTTTTGTGAAAATTTCGTAATTTTTCAAATTTGGATATGAATTTTAGCATAGTTTTTCTTTAGCAGATTCCGTCTTTATTTATATTATATTTATCAATTATTATCAATTATTAATATTATTATTTATCAATTATTTCAGTATATGAATTCAGGTAGTGTTAGTTTTGCGTTTGTTATATAGGTTGCCTATTAAAATTTTATATTTCTGAAAAAATTAGCATTTTACAACTTTCGGTAATTTTTTCAAAACAAAAAAACAAAGTTTTTTTTTAATTTTTATTATTTTTGTTTTTTTTTTTTAATGTTATTCTTATTTCACTTTTAAAGACATGAAAAGTATTTTGTAACATAAAAAATATTTATTACAAGAATCTATTTAAATATACCTTTTTTTTGGCACGCTACTGAATTTTATACCACTTTTTAAAAGCCTTCCGTAGAATAACTCACACTATTCAGATTTTAAAAATATTTGTATTTTAATATCCAGGACCAGAAAAAAAAATCAGTTTCGTGAAAAATGACAACCTTACAAAACATATGTTTTAAGTTGCAAAGCGCTACGTTGTTTAGTATTTTTATTTGAGCCAGCAAAAGCAAACGATCTCAGTAAATTTGAAAACAAATGATCACCGTTATGTAATTCAATAGTAGTATTAATAGTAGGATTTAAACGAGGTCGTACGAGCTGCCAAGACGAACACCGTAGTGTTGAGGTGTCTACGTCAGATACCGTTAAGAAAATCCGCAAAATGGCATTGGAAGATCGTCGGTTGAAAGTGCGTAAGCTAACTGCAATGATAGGCATTTAAAAAAGTGCTATACATTGTATATTGACAGAGGATTTGAAAATGAGAAAGCTGAACGCAAGATGGCGGCCGCTCTTGCTTTCAATAAAGCCGAATTTTTAAGTCGATTTGTAACCATGTATGAGACATGGATCTACCACCTCACACCTGAGACAAAGGAACAGTCAAAGCAGTGGATTGGAGTAGAAGAATCGTATTCAAAAGAGGCGAAGACGGTTACACCTGCAGGCAAGGTCATGGCGTTTATTTTTTGGGATGCGCATGGGATTATTTTTATTGATTATCTTCAGAAAGGCAAAACCATCAATGGCGAATAATATGCAAATTTGTTGCAGCCTTTGAGTGATGAAATTATGGAAAAAGGCCGCATTTGTCGAAGAAGAAAGTGTTGTTTCATCAAGACAATGCATCAGTTCACACAACTTCCACTATTGCGATGGCCAAAATTAATGAATTAAAGTTCGAACTGCTTCCTCGCGCAACTTCTTCATCAGACTTAGCTCCCTCGGACTATTTTCTATTTCCAAACTTGAAAAAATGGCTTGGTGGTAAAAGATTTGCTACCAAACAAAAGGTGGTGTCTGGGATTGATGGCTATTTTAAGGAATTTGATAGTTCTTATTACAAACGGAATATGGAAGCTTTTGAACATTGCTGGAGAAAGTGTATCGAGCTAAAAAGGGATTAAAGAAAATGTTTTCCAAATTTTTTATATCTCCTTGTAGATTTGGAGCCGGCCTCATATGTACAATTAAATACTTTATAATTTTTTTCTGAGAAATATCACACACATTATTATGAAGCATCCCGCCTGTAAAATTTACTAAACCCTAATTTCTAAAGGCGGACATTTTTTCTACAACAGTATTTATTTTCAAATCACAATATTTTGATATTTAATTTTCTTTTTGCCTTATTTTCCACCTATTGCCCTTAACAGTTATATTTTTTTACAATTTTAAATATTTTACTTCTAAAGATAGAGTTATTGTCAATAACGCTAAAAACATGGCACGCAAGAGGTTTAAATTGCAAATCATATGTCTAGATTAATACGCATCTGGAGATCAGAAAAGTAAATATACACTAAAATTTATAAATTCATTATTCATAATTTTGCCCAGAACACATCTAATTTGTTATTCAAAAAAATGTATTATCACTGTTTTATTTTTTGAAAAATTAACATTAATTGGGAATTGTTGCCACTTGCAGTTGATAACCATTTTGGGAGAAATTTGTGGTACTTTCGGCATAAAAACGTATTTTCATTTGCATTTTATAATATCTCTGAGTTAGTTTTTTATACAACAAATCTGGAAATTTCTAAAGGAATCGAATTGATACTATTGCCCTCCAGAAATTTCTGTAAAATATGAATTAAAAAACATGTTTTAAAATTTAACAACTTTAAAATATTTTGACAGAAATCGAGAATCGATTTCCATTGCATTTTTGTTTTAGAAATTTTGTGAAATTGTTATTTTAATTATCTTGAAACCAACCAATAAAGAACATTTTGGAAACTTTTGAATTTCTTTGTACGCTGATATGAAAAGCTGATTATCAAATATTTATAAAAAATTGTAAATTTCGTTGGGATCTTCAACATTTCCTAGAGTTTGTGACAGTTTTTTTTTGAAGTTTAGAAAATAATAAATTAAAATGAAGCATAATGCAAACATTTGGTTTTGAATTTAAAATAACATTTCTAGATACCGTTAAATAACGTTTCTAAATTCTTTACAAAAATTCTAAAATTATGTAAATTAGTTTTTGACTGTACAAATTACTTAATTTTTCCATATTCCAATATAAATTGAAATTTTTGTTCTAGATCTGCTCAATAGAAATTTCTAGAATTCGATAGCAGACTTTCTAAAATCCCCAGATCTACATTTCTTTACTTTATATATATATATATATATATATAGGTATATATAAATATATATATAAATATATATATATATATATCTAATATATCTATATCTAATATATGTATGTCAATTTCGTAGCCTTTATTGAGAACTTAGTAAATTGTAATATGCAAAATTCAAGAGATTTCCATTAACATTGTAATATCTGTATAAATATAAACTTAAAGAAATTTTTAAAAATGTTGAATTTATTTGGCTAAAATTCAGAAACGTGTACAAACTACTAAAATGTTGTTATTAAAAAGAAAAAAAAATTAAAAAAAAATAAAAATTTAAAAAAAGTGGAAGGTGAAAATTTCCCACAAAAAGATGTTTCTCACAAATTAAAAAAAGAAAAATTATTATAAAGCTGAAATATTTTAAAAAAGCAAATTAAAGAATACAAAAACTTTAGCCAAGAGAAGAAATTCTCACAAAATTTTTAATTTTTTAATCAATTATTTGCAAAATCTAATTAAACTTTTATTTCAATATAAAAACAAAAAATAAAAATTTTATAATATTTATAAACATGCTAATGAAAAAAAATTTAAATCAGTTTTAAAATTATTTTAAAAATTTAATTTTGAATAAAAGTAATTCAAAAGAAAAAATAAATTCACAAAAATGCCTATATATTTTATACAATTCAATTCGGAAAATAATAATATTTGAGAACAAATGAAATATATTTGCAATATTTTAGAATGCAACGGAGATAAAAAAGTGGAAAATTCGTCCAAAGGGTAAGAAATATTAAAAGATGTAAATATCTTCCAATTTTTGGAAAAAAAATTCTGGAGAAACAAACTAATATGTATTTAAAAAATTCAGGGGAAGGAATGAGTTCTAAAATTTTTTTTGAACCGAAAAGGACTTTGGCAGGTAGATAGTAGCTGAATCATGACAAAATATCGTCGTATACGAAAATTTTCGTCCAAAAATTTAAATATAGAGAAAAGCTAGAGATGAAAACAAAAATTGTAGAAAAATGTATAATTTTTCCTAGTTTATTCTTGAATTGTAGTTTTGATCCATTCTTATTTATTTTTTTTTTTTTAAATTGAAAATGCTGCAAAATGTGTATAAAATATGTTCATATAAGTTCAATAATATTGTTGGAAAATAAAACTTTTATAAATGCAATGGTATCATATGAGTGGGTTGATACGAGTACTCATCAAAAAAAATGAGCTCCAAGCTTTTTTGGTTAAGCTGTAGAATTATGAAATTGCTGTTGCTTCATGGGTTAATTCCTCAAATTCAAAAATAGATCACAATATGTAAGTTATCGTATCCTCACCTATAAAGATTGGCCTATATGTTATTTTTGTATCATTGTTTCAATGGCTGGGCGCGATGACCCTAGTAAATTTATATCGATCCAAACGAAAGCAATATTTTATTATGTTGTGATTTCGGAAGATAAATGCCGCCTTCTGGTTCCCCACTCTACGAAAGTACAGATTAACAAAAAATCTGTTTTAAATAAATGATTTGCGATTGGAACACTAGATTTACATAAAAATTGGAAAGATATAATAATTTGTATTGACTAATTTAGCTTGTAGATTTAGGTCAATTTAATTCGACCCCCATTGGAACCCACCATAAAAGAATGATCTGAAACCCTAAAATTTTTATTCCGTCATGGAAATGTGTATACAAAATTTAATAAAAATTTGTACTCTATAACTACACTACAGTCATGCTTGGGACTGTAACTGGCTTAGCTCGTCCAGTACCCCCATTCATTTAAGATTCGATCAAAATTCCATTTCCTCTCGTATTTTAGAATACATAGGAGCAATAGACTTAAACTAGATTAGTCTTTAAAATGTGGGATCAATTTTTGAATATGAGTCAATTGTTATACCCTGCAGGCTCCGTATTGTAAACTCTACATTAAATCTTACATTAATATTTTTGTTGTGTTTAACCAGGCTTCGAACATGGCCGTATTGTCTTAAATGCTATGACTTAAAGGGAACGTATGAGGGTCGATCCATTTGCCTGAAATGTGTGTACACATTTTTAGCATCTGCTTTTTTTAAATTGCACTTTTTTTACGCTACTTAACGCTTTTTTGTATTTTGTATAATTTTTTTGAACATTTAGCAGTTTCTTTTGCCTGCCTTTGGCAACACTACGTGACACCGCAAAAGAATCTCCACCGCAACAGCCACAGCGAACCGAACCGAAACATTTATCTACACAAAGCAGAAGACGAAATAACATCAGTGTACGATAGATACTCTCAAAGCGCGGACGCAGTTCTGGTGTTTTGCTTTACTCGAAATTTTGTTTCAGAAAGAGTGTGAGGTAAAGATACAAAAACAAAAATAATCAACTGAAAAACCAGCAGCAGCAATTTCTGTACGACAAGGATACGGAAAGAATCAGAAATTATCCTACTTTTCTTAATTAGCAAATAAACGTAAAGATTCTTAAGAATCTCAAGTGAAACATTTTGTGTCACTTCCTTCACTCCCTTCCCACACCCAAAACATTACACGGTTCGGTGCAACACACGGACTTTTCGCTACGTGCGTTTGTGTCTGGCACGAAAAGACGGCAGCAGAGACGAGGCGTGATAACAAACGTGCGTGTTCGAAAAGTGTGAAACGGTTTAATTTGTATTTTCTCTGATCTCCGTCATTCGTCAGACGGTCTGCGTTGCAAACCTCCCACTCCTCCCCTGAAGACGACGTTGACGATTTTCCGTTGTATGTTTTGTTTTCATTATTATTGGCATCAATTACATTGCGGGCAGTTTCGTTCGTTTTGTTTATTGCGTGTGTGCGTTTTCCGTACCATTCGTGGCCTGCGGGTGCAAAACAAAAGTAAACCAAGTGGCATAAAACCTCAAGAATTCCAGTAAGAACTGAAAGAGAACAACGAAATATCCTATCACCACCATTCAATGGTCCAAAGAGCGCCTTGACAACTTTCAGCGCTCACGACTCCTCTTTAGATATCTTCGAAAAATTGTAAGTAGCAGATATTTTATTATTTTCCTACAACTCTGACATCGAATTATTTTCTAATACGAATACATTTAAATTCATTCAATCAGTCTGATAAGGGATTAGTTTTGTTCTGATCTGGCCTCTTATCACCACACAGTTTAATACGAACCGGCATTTACAATGTTCTTCCTTCTTCGTCTATTTTTCTCTCGATTTCATTCAATTCTCTGTGTTGATGTGAAAACCGGGTCATACTTCCTAAATCCAAGAAAATTCTGGAAATTCATTGTGACATTCTGATTTTATGTTGTAGCGAGTGTGCGAGTGTGGTGTTGGTGTCCACACGTTGTCCACGTCATATTTGAATACGGTATAGAAATGTATTTTGTTGTGGCCTTTGTTGCCTCTTTGCCTCTTTCTTCATCAGTACTATCTCTGGCTATTATCAAACACAATTGCTCATGCTTGCATCACTGCGAACATATGATGCTGATGATGATGGAAGACAAAGATTCTGTTACATACAAGTTATATGTTGTTCAGGGGGCACCCTACGTTGTGTATGGTAATTGTTGGGAACTCTGGGTAATCTTTTACAGCTTCGAGATATAGCAAAATTAGTGTGATGTGATTTGATGCTCTCCGCTTGTAAAGGTCTAGATCAATAAAAAAAAACACTGCTTACTTTACAATTTCTTTCCATTTTCCAAAAGGGCCAATTTAGACAATTTTTGTTTCCAGGTTTTCGATTCAAAATCCCTTTTGAATTTCTGCTTAGTATTCCTAATTTCTATATGAAGCTTAGAAAATATGTAATTGTGAATTCTTCAATTGAAGTTCAGAAAAAGTGCAAAATTGCACGTTATTGGTCGACGCCCAAAAGAAAATGAGAAAAGAGACGGCCCTCTAAACCTGAAAAGTCGACTTAAATATGGGCGAAAGGGCACTGGGCCGTAGGGGGCTCTAAAAATAAACTATTCGGTACATCGATTTTCGACCAAGGGCAGCTTCTTCAACTAAAGATAACCTCACTATTGTGCGAAATTATTCCATATTTGGTGGCGAAAGCATTTTGTGGATTCTGTTGGGCAGATCTCTTCTGGATATATAATATCATCGACGGTAGGAAAGTTTACCACAGCAAAGCTTAAGAAAATGGAATTATCAGACATTTTTTTGGAAAATTTTTAATTAAAAAAAAAAACAATATTTTAACTATTGGTGAACCATTTCGAATATACTTACTTTTCTCACTTCTTTCCTTTTTTTTGGTGAATAAAATCGAAAACAACATCGTGTCAAGACTAAGCTTTTCGTGTTACGATCCCTCTAAGCCTGGAACTTGTGATATGATCTAGCTTCACTCTTTTTAGTCGGATTTGCACGGTATGGTTCTCAATCAGAAAAGTACACCGTCACTCAGTGAAGTCATCTGAGCCAATCATAAATTTTCGATTTTTTCTAACCTAATTTTTTTTACAAGTCGGGGGATTATTTCGTGAATTGTCGGTTTTACGACAATATACCTGTATCTAGGTATATAGCCAAGGACATTGCTCAACAAATTGGATAATAGGTTGAACCAACAACTCTTTAAGCACGGTAGTTGTTAACCCTCAAAGTTCAAGCAACTCTTTTGTAAAACGTTCATATTGAGACAAATAGCTAAAATGAGGGGGAAAAGTAAAGACTGCAAAAATTTCTCCTGAAGCCGTTAGAATCCTAGGCTTAAATTGTTGTTAAACTTTTAATCGCGACTCCTGCAACGATACTTATCGTCTTGCTGTAAAAAATAGAGTTGTTTAAGGACATCTCGACTGACAAAACTGTTCTGCAAAATCGCACGATTTTTTTAAAATAAGTTTTAATAAAGGAACGAAAAATCTTCTTCTCCTTATGTGGCGACTGGAATGGACAGCCTTATCTAGTATACGCCGCCCTTAGAAAATAATTCTAAGCGCTTCGATCTTCTGCGCTTCTCCTCCAATTCGTCACAAAAAGCTTCGATAGTATTTCAGAAACCTGGTCCTTCCAACGGAATTTTGGCCGCTCTCTTCCGCGCAATCGCTGTATATTAATGCGTTTGACCACGTCGATGTGGGCATATAGCTCATAGTTCATGCGACGCCGATACTCTCCATCAACGATGATGGGCCCATACATCTTCCGCAGTGCTTTCCTCTGGAAAACTGCCAGTACTGATTCATCCGCTTGCATCATACAACAAGATGGGTAGAACCAACGTCTGGTATAGTCGGAACGAAAATTTATTATATAATAAATATATCGGGCGAACTCTTTAAAATAACTTTACATGTTTAGAGAATATATCAACTTCATGCCATAAATTTTTTGCAGGAATTTATAAAAAAAATTAGGATAAAAGAACGAAAATTTAGAACAGGTTAATGATTGGATGGACGCTTTTTGTTGGTTTTTAAATAAGTGGTTTTTTCTATGATAAAATTTAGATTTTTTGGTCCCAAAACAGGGTATTTTCTGGATAAAGGAGGAAAGCCGCAAAAAATGCAAGGTTTTACCAATATTAAGTTTGCGAAATAATAATAATGAATATAAATCTAAAAACTGAGCAAAATGTTTACAAATAGTTGGAAGTTTTAAGTTTAAAGGAAGAATTTCGTAAAGGTTATACATTTTTGCAGCAAAATTCTTTAACATAAATCCGTTTCAAAATAAGCATACAAATATAATCACTTTAAAAACCGTAATTTTTTCCGAATACTGTGCTGTACTGATATTAACGCCACACACACACAGTCGAAACTTTTCTTTCACAAACTTATGACGTTTTTATAAAAGCTGCATAACCTGAAGCAAAAGCTGGTGTTATTTGTTGAATTGCGTGGTTTTCCCCAAAGAGGACCTTTATGTAAGGGTTCGGCATGAAAAGACCTTCGAATCTGGCAACTCCGAAAAGCAGAAATTCATCAGTAATCCTAGACCAGAGTGGCGAAAACTTTTTGTTATCGCCAGTGAATTTAATACTGCACCTTCTGGAGTGCCTTTTTACTACATTTTCATGAGAGTTTCTTAAAAAATATTTCAGTGTTTCATTAGTCAGAAACAATTTTGGTTTTGGATCCAGTTTATTTACTTTCGCACAAGTGCATTCGAACAGAACCTTAATAATGTGGCACCATTTCAATGTAAAAAAAACAAATTCCCTTGCATCCCGAAATGACCATTTACTAGACTTATCGATTACTTGACCACACGAAGTGTTCGTCAGACACATCGAAATGACAGCCACTCGAATAACGAGAGGTGGTTGTTTTTTAGGGTTCGAATCCACAATCGTATGCGTGAATGTCAATGTAATTTAGCTAATTAAGACTTACTTCTTTGGAGGTAGTGAATATTGATACGAGGTGTTGGTGCCAGTAGTTTGAAAACAATTACTTTGATGAAAAGTGACATTAAACATATGTTTTAAGTTTCAAAGCGCCACATTGTTTAGCAAACGATCTCAGTGAATTTGTAAACATGGAAAAAATTGGTCACCGTTATTTAACTCAATATTTTCATTTAAAAGTCTCAGACGAGCTAAATTTTACCCTGGGGTAGTCTGCTCTTTCATTTACGTAAATGAGGCCGGCTGAAGCTGCTTGAGCTAGCGGAAGTGATAGGCATTTCGAAAAGTGTTATACTAATATGAGACAGCTGTGCGCAAGATGGGTGCCGCGTTTGCTTTCAATCGAATAAACACAGCATCGTAAAGATGTCGTGAAGTGTTTGGCGACATTTCACCGAATTTTTGCATCAATTTATAACCATACATAAGACATGGGTCCACCACTTTACGTGTGAGAGAAAGGAACAGTCAAAGCAGTGGACTGGAATGGGAAAATCGTGTCCAGGCAAGGCCATGGCGTCTTTTTTTGATGCGCATGAGATTACTTTTATTGATTATCTTCAGAAAAGGAAAATCCATCAACATCAAATATTACGCTAATTTATTGCTGCGTTTAGGTGATGAAATTATGGAAAAAAGGTGCATTTGGCGGAAAAGAAAGCCTTGTTTCATCAAGACAATGACCTATTTCTACTATTGCGATGACCAAAATTAATGGATTAAAGTTCGAATTGCTTCATCACTCACTTTATTCGCTAGATTTAGCTCTCTCCGACTATTTTTTATTTTCAAACTTGATAAAATGTCTCGATTGTAAAAGATTTGCCGACAATGAAGAGGTCGACTCTGCGGTTAATGGCTATTTTAAGGAGTTTGACAGGTCACACTATAAACAGGGTAGAAAAGCTATTGAATATCGCTGAAAGAAGTGTATTGGGCTAAAAGGAGATTATGTTGAAAAATAAGGAAAAATTTTTGCAACTTTTTTGTGTCGTCTTTGTTAGACCGGCTAGTATTGAGACCGCCCTCCTAAGTTGAGTTTTTAGAAGTTATAAAAATGCTATCTCTCCCGTATAATTGACGCGCATTTGTCTGTTTGCGCTCTTTTATGCAACACATAGATTTGTCTCTCTCATGAGCGCTCTGGCGTTTGTGTGTTCACCTACATTCTGGGGGTGCTGGAGCGAGGATAAATTAGCGATGTCAAGACCTGGTTAAAAATGCATCAGGGATTTTATCATTTCATGTCACACATGGAAATTTGTTTCCTTCTGCGAAAGAGTTATAAAACTTCCTGCCACAATTAACATTTATTTCAAAGCAAGAATTATTTGCAGAAAAAAGAAGTTGTAATTTTACTTTCTGCGAAATGTATTCATTCATCCACTTTTCATTAGCCTGCTTTTTCCAAGAACGGTATATTCTCCGATTTAAAGTCATTTTGATCGCATCGTGCAGGTTTTCATTATCTGAGAATCATTATCGAAGCAAATTGCGTGTCTTAAAACCACGTCATCCAATATTAAAAGTTTAGTACTTTTGCATATGTTGTTTACAATTTAAATTCTAATTTATGTTCTTATTAGTAGTTCATTTGGGATGAACTAGATGTTTCTATTAACCCAATGTAGCTCCCACAGTGGCTGGAGCCCAGTGATGGGATCTATGCGTGTGTTTTTTTTTTTTTTTTTGATAAACTATTTTGATTTCCCTGAACTCTGAATAAAAAGAGAAGAGTCGAATCTATAAATTAAATGAGTTTTATTGTTCTCTATTACACTTACAATTTGTTATCATATTAATGAACTCTTTCCAAGACCAATTCGAAATTTCTCATTAAATTGTTGCGCCTGCCTCTTGTTGATGCTGCTGCTGTTGGGGTCTATTTTTGTGTTCTGTCCCTCTGTAGTCACGTACAATCTGCTTCAGCAGTCACACTTAGAACTTGGACCAAGTGGCGACTGCGATGGCAACGCTGGAGACGTTGCCGTCGTGGGGTGTGTGTAGGGTCTGTGTGTGTTCCACATTATTGGTCGGCCAATAATAGAGAAGAAGCACTTCGGTTAATTTCCCTAGCAGAAGACATCATCGTTTAGGATGCTCTGTTTTTATTGCTGCCTTTTCCTTCTTTTTATCTTTGTTTTGAGTTTTATGTCACTCGACGCTGCTTTCGTATCTACATGGAAATTCTATTGTTATTGCACGTTTTACTTGTTAATTCTTAGTGTTTTGTGTTTTTCTTTTTATTTTTCTCTACCTATATCTTTTTGGTTTTTATTTTGTTGTGTTCCCTTTTTTTGGAGAAAAAGAGATTTACGACGACAACATAAATCTATTCATAATGAGATTCTATCAAACCAACCCTTAGGAAGTCTGTGATATACTCGTAAATGTCACCTGAGATACAAATGTGTGGCGGATATGGGTTGAGATAAAAATGGGTTGCCATGTCGTGGAGTTTTGTACAATCTTATTGGAAACCAATGGAAAGTACGAAAATACAGTTATGGGTTTAGATAAAAATGGGTTGCTATGTTGTGTAGTTTCATGGAATTCTATTGGAAACCATTGAAAAGTACAAATGCACAGTTGCGAGTTTAGATAAAAATGGGTTGCCATGGGTTATGGAGTTTTGTAGAATACTATTGGGAAAAAGCCCATTTTGCTAAAAACAATAAGACGTCAGTCGGATTCAGGCCTAATTATATTCCAAATCGACTATAGAGGAATTATATACATAGAGGCTTCGAAAGGGATAACAAAGATCAAACGATGGAACTTGTTTCTCACTTATACATTCTTTTTTTAGATTTCCGATCGAAATAGAAGCGACGTGATGCAAAAAGCCCCCTATTATAACCAGATAAGTCGGGTAAATCTCTCATATTCACATAGATTACAAGACTTCAAGATATCAAGATTTTAAGATTTTAATATTTCAAGATTTCAAGAATTCAAACTTTAAAAATCTCAAACTTTCAAAATTTTAAGATTTCATGATTTCAAGATTTCAAAAGTTCAGGAGTTCAACATTTCAAGGCTCAAAGATTTCAAGATTGTAAGATTTCAAGACTTCAAGATTTCACGATTTCGATATTTCAAGATTTCAAGATTTCAAAATTTCAAAATTTCAAAATTTCAAAATTTCAAGATTTCCATATTTAAAAATTTGAAAATTTCGATATTTCAAGATTTCAAAATTTTAAGATTTCAAAATTTCAAGATTTCAAAATCTCAAAATTTCAAAATTTTAATTCAAAATATCAAGACTTCAAAATTTCCAGATTTCAAGAGTGCAAGACTTAAAGATTTCAAGGCTCAAAGATTTCAAGATTGTAAGATTTCAAGACTTCAAGATTTCA
>JAHXMU010026488.1:190557-247813 GCA_019455685.1 Philornis downsi
GGCGTTGCCAGATGGGTCCGTCGAATATGGGCAACCCTGTATATGCTTGTCATGTTCAAAGCTCGCCCGTGCTGTTCCTCAAATTCTCGTTAATGCCGGTTCCGATTTTCATATTTCCACTTATTGTTTATACGACGAAACGCACACGCTTGTCTGGTCCAATTAACAGCTATCTGACTACGTACACTGCGTGGCATACGTATGACTAAAAACGTAGCACCGGTTTAGTGGTGGCGTGAATAGCCGACGTCGAACGTCCGTCCAACTGTCATTATACAATTATGTTTTCTCATGTTATGTGAGGAACTGATGTTGTCTCGCCGCATCGTCTTGACTTGTTGTCGCTTTCAATGTTAAGATGCTGCTGCATCGCAACACATCATCAAGGCGCGTTGGTATGTAAGATGAACCACTCCGTTACACGTGATATCTGATGGTAAATCTTTTAGCAAATACATACCTATATATGTAGTGTATGTTAACAAAAGATCGACTACGATACAAGTGTTTTGGCCATGTTACTATTTTAAAGGCCACCTCTTGGTCTTGATGCGAGGAGGCCGGCCACCACTTTCATTTTATTTGTTTGCCACCAACGGATGCGACAGAGGTTTTATTGAATTTTGCAGTATGTTCATGTGCAGAATGTGGCTGAGATCTCATTTAAAGCGTGAAAATACATATATAAATAATTACACCATAAAATATTGAATGTTTATGGGTTTTTTTTAATGGCGATATTTAAGTTTTGTCAAATGCCTTTTTAGCTAAAGCATTACAAAGCGTCTGTTATGCAGCTACTAATTGAATTTTCCCAGTTTTCACTGCAATTCGCAAAAGAAGGCTGTGCCGTAGAGTGCAAATAAAACAAGTTAAATCTCTTATATTGTTATTGTGCTAAAATTCATAAATTGTAGGTGAGAGTACTTTCCATATCATTTTGTTTCGTAATTGTTCTATTGGCCTCAATGTCAAGTGAATTATTAAAAAAAAAAAATCACTGTCACACATTACAGGAATTGTTTCAATACTTGCAAAGTGTCCATATATGAAACTGGTTCATATTTTTGTGGTAGTGATTCAAATCAACCAGTTTGCGTTTATTTTCGCATTTGCCGTTTTGTTATAGAAAGTGACAACGGCTGATTATCTTATTAATACAAGGTGGCGCACGATTCGTGCTACTGTCAATGGGGACCGTTATTTAAAGATTTTTTTTCCATCCATTTTCTTTATTGAATCTTTCTTTAGAAATTTACAATAAGTATTCAAATCTTATCCTATCCTAAACTAAAGTATCCTGCCATTGCCGGATCTTATTTTTGGCGAGCCGAACTTTTTATCACCGGACCAAGTCTAGCGTGTCCTTTCTTCTTAGACGTGTACGGCCGGGAAAATTTTGAAAGTTTTGAGCGAGTGGGTTTGAGTGGGAGGACAACTTCGATACATATGACCTGCTTAATTTTCTTATTTCCTCGGAAATATAAGAAATGTTTAAATCCTTGTGTATGTTATTATTCCTAATATACCATGGGGCACCACAAATTTGGCGCAGTATTCTTGATTGTCTTCTCTGTAGCTTATTTATGTTAGAAGCCGATGCCGTTTTCCACAACTGGATGCCGTATGTCCATATTGGCTTCAATATTGTTTTGTAGATGGTAATTTTATTTTCCAAACTGAGAGTAGACTAGGAGCCAATAAGCCAGTGGAGTTGAGTCATTTTTAAGTTCAATTGTATGATTTTTGAGTCAATGTGATTTTTCCAGGTGAGACGTCGGTCAAGGTGAATACCCAAATATTTGACATGGTTATGAACGGGTATGGTACTACCGTGAATAGTGACGGCTGGGCCATTGTTCTGTCTAAGAGAGAATGTAACCTGTACACTCTTAGTGGCATTTTCTTTTAACTCCCACTTTTCGAGCCAAGATTCTAATGTATGTATATGAGACTGCAGTTGTCTAGAAGCCATTAATGGGCAAGTGCTAGTGCTCATGAATGCAGTGTCATCGGCGAAAGTTGAGGTTTGAATTAGGGAATGAACAGGCATGCCAGAGGTGTAGATGGTATATAGTATAGGGCCTAGTATACTGCCCTGCGGAACTCCTGCTGAAACTTTTCTTTGAGTTGAAACATAGTCTTTAGATTTTACTACAAAAGATCCATCCTTTAGATAGCTCTCCAGCAGCTTGTGGGTATATGTCGGTAGAAAAGAGACTATTTTGTGAATAAGGCCTTCATGCCACACTTTGACAAAGGCTTGGGAGATGTCTATAAGGGGAGCTGAGCAATATTTCCGATCTTCGAATGCTTTTCTGATCTGGGTTACTATACGGTGTACTTGTTCTGTCGTTCCGTGACCCTTGCGAAAGCCAAACTGGTGCGTGGGTATTACATGGCTTGCTTCAATATGGGGGTACAAAATTTGGAGAAAGAACTTTTCAAACAGTTTAGATAAAATAGAGAGTAAACTTATGGGTCGATAGGATGTAATTTGTGACAGTTCCTTTCCAGGTTTTGGGATCATTATTATTTCAGACAGCTTCCACGATCGAGGAAAGTATCCAATTCGGAGTATAGCATTAAATACAAATAAAAACTAATTTTAGGATATTGTGGGGGAGTTCTGAAATCATTTTCGCTGTTATTTTATCGTGTCCAGGAGATTTATTCATTTTCAACGAGAGAACATTTTTCTTTAAGAGGGATAGACTTATTTTCATTGAATTTGTGACCATTGGGTTTATGATCCTTGGATTCACACCAGAGATTGTATAGTTAGGAGTAAATACTTCTTCCAGATGATCAGCAGATTCTTTCACTTTTTCATCACTACTTCTTGCCCATCCTCCATCTTTCATCCATATTGGAGACTCCTGTGTTATAGGACGCTGTAGTTGGCTTGTGGACTTGTACAGGCTATAGTTAGTTTTTTGTGTGGCTCCTAGACGAGATAAGTAGCGGGCTTCGGATATTTCTCTTTTTCCATCCAGAGTTGACCTTAGTTTTGACTTGCACTGGTCGAGACGAGCTTTGAGGTAGGGAGATCTGTGTTATGTTGAAGGAGTTTTTGTTTTAACCCAGAACTACGCCGACGACGGATCCGTTTTGGTCCCAGCATGATGGCACAGCTCCAACGAAAATTCGGAACCAAATTAATATGCATAAACCCCATTTTACGGTGGCCTCCAAGATCACCTGACCTGACAGCACCAGACTTTATTTTTTTGTGTGGTTATGCCAAGCAAGAGCTGTATAAAACGAAACTAAGGAATTTGACTGAATTGAAGCAGTCAATGAAAACAATAATTGAGGCGATCTAGCAATGAATAATTTTCTAATCAGGTGTCGCATATCCGTAAATGATCATGGGGATCATTTACGGTCTATCATCTTCAAAACCAATAAAATAAAGTAGAATATTCTATACAATAAAAGAAAACAAAAATAAATGAAATACATTGATTGAAAAAAAAAAATTTTCGAATTTCTTGTTGTAGTGCAATTGGTGCGCCACCCTGTATTTTTATTCGTTTTTGCTTTTCAGTGGAAAGTAAAAAAACACTATAATTTTATAGTCTCAATGCAATTTCAGTTGCAAAAGTCGGCAAATATATAGATGAATTTGCAAAATTTCTAATCGAACAGGGTAATGACTCAAATAGACTTGACCATCAAGAGTGATATTACCGGTGCTTAGCGATGAACAACATCAATACAGTAATTTCAGTCAGGTTTGCAATATACTTTAAGCAGACTTCCTTTGGCTTTGAAGCAAATATATGAGACTTGCCAGAAGGATACGGTATATCGTCATGTTCTTACGAAATAATATTCTAATACAAACATCAGGCATTTAGTGAACTCAGACTTCAATGACACACCCTGTCTGACGAAGACAGTAGGTGATCTATAATTTCTAACTACAGAAAGCAATTAGGTGTGCAACCAAGTTGTCGGTGTTTTTTTTTATAAAAATGCAACTTTATTATGAAAACATATTGACAAATGATTCATTGAAAGTAAAAGGTGAAGTTTTAAACATAGTTTTTTTTTTTTTTTTAAATCGATTAAAACACTTAAATTTGAATCACATATTAAAATTTTTCATTGGAATCGATAAATTGGTTTTTGCCATTTAATTTTTAAAGATAGTTTCATGTAAATGTTGTCCGCGAATCCGTCCCAAAAAGTCCATTCGGAAGGTTAAATTTTTCGTCACTTTTTTTGAGCACTTCGGCCTGTATTCCACGAAGCCACGCATATTATGGTATCCTGTAAGGCTTCAATAGTGTTCGGCTTGTCCACATAGACGAACGACTTGACATAACCCCACAAGAAATGATCAAGAGGCGTTAAATCGCAAGGCTTTGGGGGCCAACTCACAGTGCCAAATCGAGAGATAAGCTGCTCACCAAATTCATCCCTTGACATATCCACTGTTTCACGAACAGTGTGGCATGTTGTTCCGTCCTGATGAAACCACATGTCAACCAAGTTCAACTCAGCCAATTGAGGCAAAAAAAAAAAATCGCTTTTCATGGCTCGATATCGTTCGTTGACGTTTCTTCCACGGTAGTCTTTGAAGAAAAATGGATCGATGATACCACCAGCTCATAAACCACACCAGAATGTCGTTTTTTTGGGATGCATCGGTAATTCATGTATGGCATGTGACTGTTCATCACTCCAGATGCGACAGTTCTGCTTGTGTACGTATCTGTTCAGCAAGAAATGAGCTTCATCGCTGAACACAATTTTTCGATAAAACAGCGGATTTTTATTGAGCTTTTGTAAGACCCATTCACCAAAAATTAGACGTTGTGGTAGGTCATTCGTCATTCCATGATGAAATGGCAGAGTATACTGTACACTTTTCACTTTGACAGATGACGTTTGGACGCCATTACCAACCAGTGCTGCCAACCTGAAAAACTTAATTCTTAACAAGCTACCCTATATTACCCATCGCTACCTACTACTTTTTCCCATCTTTCTGACAAAGCTCGAATTCCTTTACGGTAAAACTGTTCAAAATGTCAAAGTAAATTACTTTAAACGCCTCTCATATTCGGTCATTTATCGATGACCCAAAATGAACGGTTCCAAAACTAGTTTACCTACTTTAGTAACAAAGAAGTTACTAAAGCTTGGGAAAATTTTTCTTTATATCTCAACATAATCTCCTATTAGCTCGATAGAAATTTTCCAGCGATATTCAATAGCTTTTATACCCCGTTTATAAAAAAACTGTCAAACTCGTTAAAATATCCATCAACCGCAAACTCCACCTCTTCATTGTTGGAAAATTGTTTACCATCGAGCCATTTGTTGAACTTTGGAAATAAAAAATAGTCCGAGGGAGCTAAATCTAACGAATAAGGTGCGTGATGAAGCAAGTCGAACTTCATTTCATTAATTTTGACCATCGCAGTAGCGGATGTGTGAACTGGAGCATTGTCTTGATGAAACAACACTTTCTTTTTCGCCAAATGCGGCCTTTTTTCGATAATTTCATCATCTAAACGCTACAGTAAATTAGCATAATATTTGTCTTTGATGGTTTTTTCCTTTCTGAAGGTAATTAATAAAAATAAAGCTATGCGCATCCCAAAAAACCGATGACATGATCTTGGCTGCAGATGGAACTGTCTTCGCCTTATTTCGACATGATGCCCCCATTCCAGTAAACTGCTTTGACGGTTCCTTGTCTCAGGTCTCAGGTGTGAAATGGTGGACCCATGTCTCTTCCATGGTTACAAATCGACTTAAAAATTCGGCTTTATTGCGTTGAAATATCGTCAAACACTCTACTGAAACATCTTTACGACGCTGTTTTTGCTCTATTCAAAGCAATTGCGGCACCCATCTAGCACACAGCTTTTCGATCTTCAGATCTTTGGCTAATATACGATGTACATCACTTTTCGAAATGCTTACAATTTCAGGCAGCTTACACACTTTGAGCTGACGATCATCCAATACCAGTTAGTCTGGCGTGAACACCTCAATTGGTCGCCCACTACGGTGTTCGGTTTGGCAGCTTGTACGGCCTCGTTTAAAATCTGCTGACGTATATTTTACAGTCGTAAATGTAGGAGCAGACTGCCTTAAAGTAGAATCTAGCTGGGCTTTAATATTGGTTGGACTGTGACCTATCAAATGGAAATATTGAATTACATAACGATCTCCAATTTTTTGCATGTTTACAAATTCATTGTTTACTTTTCATGCCTCAAATGGAAATGCTAAACAACGTGGCGCTTTCAAACTTAAAAGATATGTTTTATAAGGTTGCTAAGTTTCTTTTTTATTTTTATACTACTGGCATCATCTACACGTCAGGTCGTCCTGTTTTGGGATCGTCCTCGTACAAAGACAGAAAACCAGATCTTAGTCGTTCTTAAGTTTCCGGAACAACAACTACATGCATTGATGTGCTGCATATTTTCTCTTTGAGGTGAAAATGTATCTGACATCTTCGTAACTTGCAAATAACTTTTCAAAATCCCACAAAATTGAAGAATGTTTTGAACTCAAATAATATTCAGAAGGACACATACGAGCAAGCGATTGAATTCTTAAGAAAATTCTTAAGTCTTTATATTACATACTATAACATTTACTGGACTTCTATTAAACATAAGAATTAGCAATTCTATTAGACCAAATGAAACGCCAGAAATCACATACTTTAACATTTTGGCCATCACTGCATACTTTTGACCTTTTGTTTGGCAATTTCTCCTCCCACACTTATAAATATTTATGAATGTTTCTACACAATTACCGACTTATATTACATCAAAAATGTATTTACGAGTATTTCTATTCTTCTGTATTTCAATACCTTTGTAATTCAAAGCATTTTTGCAACAGTTGCAGTTGTGTGGCATTACAATCATGTTCTGAATGAACCAACATGAATCAACGATTCACCACATGACAGTATAAATAAGCTCACATTTTTTTTTGCATTGACTCTTAAAGGTTAACTCTAAACTTATAACGAGAATTGTTAAATGTCAACTGTGATAAGTGTCAAATGTCTAAAATACTCGAGAATCCAGCAACACCGAAGGCACTAATAACAAAAACAATGAAAAAGTGACAACTGCAAAATAAACAACAAAAAATCTGTCAAATGAAATAATTTTATTTCCGTTAACTAACCAACAAACAATGGCAGGGAAGATTAATTATTGTACAACGAATTAGCGCAGGGCAAACACAAAAAATATATATAATTTAAACAAAACACATATAATTTATTATAATGAATGCTTCTTTTGACGCAGCCACAATTAAAAGTGTGCTAAAGTTGACAATAAATTTGGAGGGAGCGCTATTGGCGCCACTGTACATTGGTTGCTTCTCTTCTCATGGCTTTTACTCTCAACCTGGATTGTTACGCTGAACGTGTTAATACAATTGATTAATTAAGATAGAGCTGCTCCAACAAAGTGAAACAAAGTCAGTTAAAATTGATATAATCACATTTTCCTTCAAACCTTTGATCAAATTTTGCAGAAGCATTTCGTTAGTTCACAACAAGTCGTTGGATATAATTTTAAATGTAATATTAATGCATTATGGATGACTTTTGAACTTCCAACTGTAAGAAGAGTAACAAAGATTATATAAGGTGATTTTTTAATCGTAGTTTTTCTTTTTTTTAAATCGATTGTCTTTATAGTCATCAGAGTCATGATATATATTGTGCCTTTTCGGTCACTTAAACCAAGAGATGTTATGTCTTAGTCTTTTACCAGCAACAACTCTTGTGGTAATCAGTCAGATGACCCTTCTCCGTAGAGAGTTTATAATGGGATATCCATTTTTAAGTTTCAAAAGCAAAGTTAAGTAAAAAACACACACAAAGCTGTGATTTCAATGAAACTTTTATTTCATTGCAACTCTTCCAGCTTGCCATTATGTACGAAATACAATGTCATTTAAATGATCGTCTTTGGATTAGTGCAACAGTGGATTCCTTTGAGTTTGTTTTCGACCACTTTTTTGAATACTTCGGGTGGTATCTCGGCGATAACCTGACTAATGTTGGTTTTCAAAAGCTCCAACGTTTAGCGATTATCCGCGTAAACACGGTCTTTGACGTAGCCCCATAAAATAGTCTAACGGCGTCAAATCGTATGATCTTGTTGGCCAATTGACGTCGCCAAAATGTGAAGTTACGCATTCTGGAAACTTCTCATGCAATAAAGCCAAAATCGGTCGTGTTGTGTGGTACGTGGCACCGCCTTGTTGAAACCACATATCGTCGAGTTCATACTCCTCAATTGGAGGCAAAAAAATCGGTTTTCGTATGGCCATAGCTCTCTTAATTGATGGTAACAGTTCCTCCAACATCATTTTCGGGAAAATACGGTCCAATAACGCCTCCGGACCATAACAGTCACTTTTTTCCGGATGCATTGGCTTTACCACAATCACTTCTTCTGTTCTTCGATCCTCATATTCAACAATTTTGCTTGTTGATGTAACCACCGAGTGGAAAATGAGTTTCATCGCTGAAGAAAAGTTTGTTCGATTGAAAGGCCACATTTGAATCACCGCTTTTGTATTAAGTTGCAATTATTTGTACGCGTTCTTTGGTTGCTAAGCGATCCATTTTCGTAAATGGCAAAACTTTCATCAAATAAATAACACTTCAGATGACAGGAATTTAACAGCCTTGCCAGACTGACGGTTTTGAAACAACTAAATGGATAACTCTAAATTTTTCCGGATTCATAAAGTATAAACATGTAAAGAAAATCACAACTTTCAAATTGATATATGATATTGAAATGACATTTTGTCGTCTAAATAGTAATAGTGAAAACTTGTTGATGAAATTTTTTCTTTAATTTAATGAAATCTATGGCATTAATGTTAATATTGTACCCAAATTTCAAAGTACTGCTTGTTTATTATATAATATTGACAAACGCCCCTTATGATACTTATCAGCAATAAATTCTGCTGTTATCAGCAATAAATTAAATTTTCATGTCCTTCAGTATGAAGTAATATAAGACATATTACCGTCTTTGAATCGCAATCAATTTGCCTATGTCTTCATCTAGATTTGGATTGTTCTCAAGAATAATACATCGTTCATCATTCGGTTTCAAGTGCTTTCATCTTATGCATCTCCCTTTCAATTGCTAATGTTTAAATGTATAGTTTTGCATATATAATTAGTGTGTCAATGTTTGGACAAAATTGATTAACACTGATATTTAGCATAAAACTGACTAACATTAACAGGTTTTTTTTCGCACAAGTATAATATTATGTTTTTTTTTTTGTTCGCTTTGGTCGTTCTGTTTGTTAATTTTTATTGATTTTATTGCGATACGCCTAATAACCTTGGACGTTTAAAACACGGTAGTTGAAAGAAATTTTCTTAAACCTGTGGTAAAAGGCGGGATGGTTAGATTAGGTCAGTGTGACAGACTGAATAGACAGACTCACTTAGACTGTATAGTCCATTGTGATATCACGGAAACTGTCCATAGTTTCCCCCGTTGAACCATCTTGAGCGCCTCAAGAAGCTCTTAAGTCGGACAATATCTATATCGTCTAGATCTCCTAAGTCCCTTAAGAAATAAGAGCCTAGTGTTGATCCCCGCTTGTTCGCCAGGGTGGGGCAATTGCAGAGAAAGTGTTCTATGGACTCCTCCTCCTCTTCATCCCAGCAGCTCCTGCAGAAGTCACTAGTCGCAACCTTCAGTCTCACTGCATGTCTTCCAATCAGACAGTGTCCCGTCATGACTGATACAAGTGATGAGACGTCGGGTCTTGATAGCGACAGCAGGGTGTGAGAACGCTTCAGATCTGTCTGGATTGATTACAGTCTCGGACAGACGCCCACCTACCATTTGTTGCTAAATATGCCCCATCTCGCAGTAGGATCTTTTGCAAGTGGACTTCAACTCGGCTGGAGTCTGTAAGGTTGTCCATAGTCTTGTCAGCTCGTCTGCTCTCCAGTTCCCTGGTAAAGCCGGGATAATACAACGATGATTGACAAATCAATCCAAACTTACGTTGAATCATTCAAAATAAAAGTGCAAAAGAACAGCATACTTCTGTGTAAGAAAAAACGAAGAACGAACGAACTTTCTGGACATTTTAGGTAATTATAACAATTATGGTACATGCGCACAATAGACGCGTAATCGCGGGTTCAATCCCGCATACAGCCGCCTACCATTATCTTGATGCGTCTAAAGAACACTTCGAGTAGTCGAGTAAACGACAAATGTGCCAAATATGTCTCAAAGAGTGAAGTTTGGAATCGTCGTTTAATTGTAGTTCCCTTTGAGCTGAGTGAGTCTAAAAATAGAATGCGTTTAAGCTCACTGAATGGGGGAAGTTCTTGCATATCTCATTCATGATATGCAAGGGAATTTGTTTTTATGATAGTTATGGGTATTTCGATTTTTGCCGCAATTATGATTGAATGCGCTACATGTTGCCACTTTGTATCAGGAAAGTAGCACTCGGGTAAAACCTGATGCGACGAAGAATATCCCATAGCTTTCGAGGAAAAGAACTTGCAAGTCAACGCTTGCGCCTAATTGTAAGACATACTGTAAGATGCTAAGGAGAACTGAGATATACCGACTTTTTAAGCAAAAGAAACGCGTTTGAGAGAGAGCCGAGCGGGTATAGATCTAGAATGACGTATCAGTTCTCAAACACAATTAGCTCATGAATGCATATCCGGTGGTTGGAGCATAAGCGTATTATGTGCTGTTTTCAAAAAGTGTGTATACAAGTTTAGTCTTAACCCAGATGCCAAGATGTGAAGCTTATCTCGCATTACCTAATTCACCTAATTCACGAGCGCTACTTTAGGGTTGGTAAATTTACAACTGGTCATATTCAGACAAACGTGAAGCTAATAAAAATAAGTTGATACTTTTTTTTGCCATAATGCTGTTTGTGATGTATGAAGGCAGAGATATTCTTGCGATGTATAACACTGGTCGAACATGAAAATCCACCATACGTGGATTTAGACTGAGTGCTTACCTATCATGCGGGTTTTTTTTTAGCGTATTGAAGATTATTGGGAGGAGATATCACATTTAAAGAAAACCATATAGCTATCATGGGTCGAAAAATGCCATATATTACTGCAGTTTTCTCAAGTATTGAGAAGGACGTAGCAAGATTGGATTTGGCGGACAAAATCAATTTATTTACATCGGCAAACGAAGATGCATCTCGTTTGGCACCCGTCGTGAACGTTGACAGCTATGAGTTTACCTTGGTGGATGTTTTTAATTATCTCGACTCAATTCCGCGATCAAATAGATTCTATTAAGGGTTTGCCGAATGATCTACTGACAAAGCTCTATCATGACAAACAAAATTTTAAGTGTACCAGACGCTGGTCCCATTCCTGGGAATTTTCGAGACGGAAGTACTTTGTAATATGTAAGGACACATAATCATTAAATGGAGGTTTCATTATCATGTGAATCATAACCGGTTTATACTTAATACGTTTATATAATTAGCTAATTATCTAAATCTAAATATTAAGTTAAATTCTACTACTAAGTACAACTAAATAAAATTGAAAGTGAACGCATAATTTCGAACCATCACTACTGTATTTGCTTTATGCAATAATGTCCAAAACGAAGACGGTATATCATGTACAGGGTGGCGCAATAGAACGTGCATATTGCATCATCTTTTTTTGCGGGGTAGAAAAAGCGCAGGCGGGGGGCGCCTACATCGTTGGATTGGCGGGCTCATGGAGTTATAGTCGCTATGAATCACTTCGGCGGGAAGCGTCGCGCATTTTACGAGAACTCTCGTTCATATATTGCTACTAGGCGACTATATTGTGCTGAATATGGACTACGGCGAATTAGTGAAGCTCCGAGTGCTAATTTAATTAAAATATGGGTAAAGCGTTTTAAAGAGATCGGTTCAACATTTAAACCACAAGCAAATGGTCGCCCAAGCATATCTAGGAGCGAAGACAATGTTGAGAGAGTTATGGAGTTAGTACGAGGAAATCCACATATGTCGACTCGCAAGAGATCGTCTGTCTTACAATTATCGCGACGAAGTTTGCAACGAATTTTAACATTGGATCTTAAAGTGCATCCATATAAGCTGCAATTAACACAAGAATTGAAAGAGTCTGACTTCATAGCAAGGCTCGCACTTGCTAATGAAATGCTTAATCGATTTTCCAATTTTGACAATATCCTTTTCTCTGACGAGGCTCATTTCCTTATGAATGGGTTCGTGAACCGTCAAAATTGTCGTTACTGGAACAGTGAAAATCCCAAAATCAAACACCAGAAACCATTGCATAGTCCTAAAGTGACAGTATGGGCAGCAATCTCTGGCAGAGGAATAATTGATCCTTTTTTCTTCGAAAATGCGCGGGGCCAAAACGTCACGGTTAATACGGAACGCTATATTGAGATGTTGGACGGATTTTTGGCTCCAGAAATTGAAAGTTCAAGAATAGTGAATTCCAGAACTTGGTTCCAACAAGGTGGAGCTACCTGTCACACATCAAATGACTCCATGTCGGTGGTGAAGCAGATGTTCCCTGGCAGACTGATTTCGAAAAGAGGTGATATCCCATGGCCCCCACGTGGTCCAGACTTGACGCCTCTTGACTTTTTTTTGTGGGGATGCCTCAAACACAAAGTCTACAGTAATAATCCAAGAAACATCGTTCAGCTCAAGGAGAATATCCGTGGTGAAATGGCAGCCATTACACCAGTATTACTGAAGAAAGTTTTCAATAATTTTCGTTTGCGGTTAGAGGAGTGTCGTCGTAGAGAGGGTCATCATTTAGATGACGTTATTTTTAAAAAATAATACAATACAATGCCTTAGATTTATTTTAACCATATCTTTTGTATCTATTTTTTAATATATTTTTTAAATATGCACGTTTTATTGCGCCACCCTGTATATCATGATAAACATACTAAAAAACCCAAGAAAATCGAGGTTTATTCTCTCATTTAACTTGAGAAGAATTTCTCCTTTTTTGTAACTCCGCCCCTCCCCACAAGAATAGTACGAGCTGCTCAAGTAAATTTTATACTTATATCTTAAGTCTAAAATTTACTACAAATTGTCTCCTTTGGGCATCGTAACGTAATGTTTGATTCATTCCACAACGCCAGTTCTGCTTACTAAAAGTGGCTCACTGGGCACATTATATCACAACCCCAACCTTTTTATCCATTTAAAGTTTGAGAATATGTTAACGTCGTTTCAACTCTAAGACCTCTAATCATTCGCTTTACCAGACTAGATTATATTTCCATTTACATTATTTACTTACTTTATTATATTAATTTTAATATAATATTATTAATGTACGATCTAATTTCGGTGCTGGGATCCTCTGTTACCCAATAACCAAATCTCAAGGCCTACTTAACGGAACACATACTCGTAAAACCTTGTATATCAGCATTGATATCCTATCGAGGTTAACGTGGCGTATTAGAACAGTACCGCAGAAGGGGAAGCATTTGGAATTCTTCTCTAAGAGGGCGGATCCAAAACAAGCCGTCTTGACGTATAGATGTTGCCAGTAGTTTGAACAAAAAAAAAAAAAAAAAAAAATATAGTGAAAAGTGGCAACTTTATAAAACGTTGTTCAGTGTTTGTATTTAAACCATCAAAAGTAAACGATCTCAGTGAATTTGAAGACATGGAAAAAATTTATTACCATTATGTAATTCACTCCAGCCAATATTTAAGCCAGGCTAAATTCTACTCTGGCGTGTCTGCTTCTTCATTTACGACTGTAAAATATTGGGTAGCTGAGTTTAAACAAAGCCGTACGAGCTGCCAAGACGAACACCGTTATGGTCGACCAATTGAGATGTTCACGCCAGACACTGTGAAGACAATCCACAAAATAGTATTGGATGACCCTAGGCTGAAGGTGCGTGATCTAGCTGAAATTCTATACATCGTATATTGACCGCAGATTTGAAGATGAGAAAACTGTGTGCAAGATGGCTGCCGTGCTTGCTTTCAATAGAGCAAAGACAATGTCGTGAAGATGTATTTCACCAGTTCACACAACTTCCACTATTGCGATGGTAAAAATTAATTAATTAAAGTTCGAATTGCTTCATCACGCACCTTATTCGCCAGATTAAGCTCTCTCGGACTATTTTCTATTTCAAAACTTGAAAAATGGCTCGGTGGCAAAAGATTTACCAACAATGAAGAGGTGCAGTCTGGGGTTGACGGCTGCTTTAAGGAGTTTTATAGTTCTTACTATGAATAGGGTATAGAAGCTATGAAATATTGCTAGGAAGAGTGTATCGAGTTAGAAGATTGTGTTGAAAAAAAAGTCGCTGGGAAGAGTGTGTCGAGTTAAAAGATTATGTTGAAAAACAAAGGAAATGTTTCCCAACTTTTTTTTGTGTCTTCTTTGTTAGGTAGGCTAGCTTTGGGACCGCCTTCATATATAAAACAGAAAAATCCTAATATAAACTAAACAAAATAACACCGGCTCGGTTACGGTTACAGTTTTAATTACAACTTTGGGTATTCGTTAAACTGAATTGCTAAATTATGAATCTACCGCACTGATTATCGCTACATACATATCGTACAAATTATCACTATAGGAAACATGTACCCTACTACTTAGATTCCAATTCAATTGTAACAGCAGTTTATGAAAATTGCAGCTTAATTATATAGTCATCAACAAATCACCTCTGCAAGTCTAAACGGATTTCCACACAAGGTCGTTTGACACACAAGAGTTGAAAAAAATGTTTAAAAACCTCATTTTCCTCTGTTAGTATAATTAACAAGCGACTTCAATAACTGTTTGCATAATTATGAACGAAAATACTGAAAAACGTACATAAAATTAACACTTGAGAATAAGTAAAAAATGAGGCAAAATTACCTTAAAAACAAAAAAAAAAACAAAACATAAACCATCTGATGACATTAAATGATTTTTTTCACAATGACTTTTCGTGATGGCTGTGTTGGGGGCCCAGCAATCGTGGATAACATTTAGCGTTTGTTATTTGCAAAAACTGAAGATGAGCTAATGGTTAAGGAGTCAGGTGGGACCGAATAATAAAAGTTTATATGCCGACTATAGAAATATTTCATGGGAATATACTTAATCTTATCTAGAGGTAACTTAATATCCTTTTAATATTTCCTCTGTAAGTAGAGATTTTGTAATTGCGAGATATTTTTTCAAGTAACTTTTTTAATTTTTTTTTCTTCCGAGACAATGGAGTAACTCCTTACAACTCTAACTGCCACTATTTAATGTAAAATGAATACCATTCAACAGTCATAGCTTATGCGCATCTTTAGTGTCAGACAAAACGTTTTTGTTGGCATTTAAAAACGAGTTTCTATCGCTTAAGCCCTCTTCTTAGGTCAATTGTACGAATACTTGTGAATATGTGCGCGGGTGTTTAAAGCGCTAGAAAAAGGTCACAGCTTAAGTGCTTCGCCAGCAACAACAGACTGCTGCCGTACGAGTACTCCGTTGTAAAAGTATAAGTATAAGGAGTGATTGACAGTGGCACAATGATATATTCGTAGTTGGGATGAATATGGTCTTAAGTACTTACAGGAAGAGGCTACAACATGAACATAGATTTAAGTGGGGTGATGTAATCTATAAACTCTCTATTGATAAATTGTACTGATTACATGAAATTAAGTCTCAGTGTCCGTTCAACGAATGCCATAATTTGTACCCCAATTAATCATTTCTAATGGAATGGAGCAATCGTTTCCCTCGTCTGAGCTGCTATCGTTGCTGCGAGTGCATGTACAATGACGTTTAAAATCAGTTTTGAATGTGTTATTGCTGTCAAAACATCTGCAGATTTATAAACTAAGATAGTTTTGATATCATTTTATAATTTTCAAACAAAAAAGAAAAAATAAAACATAACAAAACAAATTCCCTTATATCCTAATGAATGAGATATGGGACAAATTGCCACAAATTGGAATGGAGCAATCGTTTCCCTCGTCTAAGCTGCCATCGTTGCTGTGCGACTGCATGTACAATGACGTTTAAAATCAGTTTTCAATGTGTTATTGCTGCCAAAATATCTGCGGACTTATAAACTAAGATAGTTTTGATATCATTTTATTATTCTTTCCAAAAAAAAAAAAAAAAAAAAAAAAAAAAAAAAAAACAGGAGAGATGTGGGAGAGGTTCCCACATACAGAAAGTTTATACGCGTAATAGTCCGAGGGAGCTAAATCTGGCAAATAAGGTGCATGATGAAGCAATTTCAATTTCATTAATTTTGACCATCGTACTAGTGGCAGTTGTGTAAACTGGAGCATTGTCTTGAAGAAAAAACGCTATCATTTTCCCCAAATGCTGCATTTTTCCATCATTTCATTACCTAAACGCTGCAATAAATTTGCATAATATTCGCCGTTGATGGTTTTTCCTTTCTGAAGACAATCAATAAAAATAATCCCATTCGCATCCCTAAAAAAAAAAACAAACGCCATGACCTTGCCTGCAGATGGAAACGCCCTCTTTGGACACGATTTTCCCATTCCAGTTCACTGCTTAGACTGTTTCTTTGTCTCAGGTGTGAAGTGGTGGATCCATGTTTCATTCACGATTATAAATCGACGCAAAAATTCGGCTTTATTGCAGTGAAATATTGCCAAGCACTCTGCTGACAAATTTTAACGACTCTGTTTTTGCTCTATCGAATGCAAGCGCGGCACCCATCTTGCTTACAGCTTTCTCATCTTTAATTCTGTTGTCAATATACGATGTATAACACTTTTTGAAATGTGTATCATTTCAGCTAGCTCAATCACCCTCAGCCGGCGTTCACCCAATACCATTTTGTGGATTTTCTGGATCACGCAATACCATTTTGTCTAGCTTGGACACCGCAATTGGTCGACCAAGACGATGCTCATCTTGGCAGCTCGTAGGGCCTCATTTAAACTCTACTACCCAATAAATTGGGTAGTACTACCTTCGTAGTACTCCCCACAGTAGAATCCATCTCGGCTTTAATATTGGTTGGAATATTTTCTTCGATTAGACTACAGCGATTTTAATGTCGATTGGACTAAGAGCTTTCTAGTGGAATTATTGAATTACATAACGAAGTAAACGAAAGAGCAGACTCCCTAGAGTAGAATCCATCTCCGCTTTAATATTGGTTGGAATATTTTGTTCGATTAGACTACAGCGGTTTTAATGTCGGTTGGATTAAGAGCTTCCTAGTGGAATTACTGAATTACATAACGATGACCAATTTTGTCCATGTTTACAAATTCTCTGACATCGTTTACTTAATAAAAATACTAAACAACGTGGCGCCTTGAAACTTAACTCATATGTTTTGCAAGACTGTCAATTTTCACCAATATAATTTTTTCAAACTACTGGCACCATCTATAAGTCATGTCGACTATTTTTGGAATCGCTCTCGTATGTAATTCAATTCGATCGACTTAAATTTCTATACTGGATTTTGTTTTGATTTTGAAAGAACGTATAATTTCTTATGAAAATTAATATAATTTTTCTTTCTTCTTACTTGCAGATTTCTACTAATCGAGTATATTAAGGTAAGTTATTGGTCGTTTAGTTAATGCTAACAAAATATCATGTCACGCCAAATCGTCTATTAACAATATATGCTCTATTGCATAAAAGTGAAATTATCCATATCATGGATAACTTTTAAGGTTTCCCCTTTTTAAAAACAAAAAGAAGAAATCAAACAATTTTGTATTATGTAATAGACAAAAAAGTAGTAAAATTTTTTGCATTTAATGAATTTACTCATTAGTTTTGAGTAAAAAATGAAAAAAAAAAATTAAACAAATAGTACCAAACCTAATATCAAGCAAAAGTGGGGAAAAAACTACACATCCACTGCTTAACAACAGCTACAACTTTTACAGTATTACTGACCAATTCCACGACTGAACAATATGATTCCAGTGATTCGAGTTCCACTTGTGCTATGATGATACCCGGTAGATTTGCGATACGGACTTTGTGTTGCAGGCTGTTGTTGGAGCTTTTCGTTGAGTTTTCAACGTTTACATTTGGTTGTGCAATTATTAGAATTTCACTTGAATGCTTACTCAGCAGTTTTGGAAATAAACAAATTTATTACATATTCAATTTTAGACAATGTGGGTTTTTGTTCATTTTCGTAAAGTGTTTTCTATGTGCTCTTCATCACCGTCATTACCAACATGCGAGGCTCGTAATTATCGCAATATAAGCTCAAAAAGGCAATATGTGGATATCGTTAGGATTTTCAATGCGATCCAGTTTTTATCTATCAGTGAAGAGATTAAGACTGAAAGACGACATTAATTACATTCTTTTAATAGAGAACAGTTTGAAGCATTTACGTGCCAGTAAATTCAACTTTGGCCATCTTGTGCTCTTGTATTGTCAAAAATATGTGCCGTCAAGTTGTAAATCCAAAGTTAAGTTATTTACAGTGTTTGGAATTTCTTGCATTATTGCTCATAGCTTATAAATTTCATGTCCTCATGATGTCCTAGGCTGATGTGGCTTTTAACTTCTTCTGAGCCAGAACATCCTTTTATATAGTAGTCAGCAAATGCTGTCTTGTCACTTGCAACGATTTTATAATTCGCAAGGTTGATTTCAAATGTTCAAGACGTGATAGATGGTTATACAACCGATAGTAACCGGTGAAATTTTGCCTATTAAGGTAAAGATCAGAACCGACAATTTTATACAGAGAAATATCAACCGCTTACCTTCTGTTTGTCATAAATCTTGGGTGTTTTTAGGAAATCGCCCTTTAAGGCCAAAGTTATGCAAATTAGAATCGCCTAATTTATACGAATATACTAGAAGTTTTGCGCTGAGTTTTGAAGTTTGTATAATAAAATTTGCCACATGTGAAATCGTTTAAATAGAAATGAGGGGGAGTAGGAAATTAGGGTTCGAACTTCCTCCCAAATATCTTGACTAAAGCTAATGTAATGATCATATAGTGAAGAACCCTAGAACTGTAATTCGTATAACTCTTTGTGGTTAGCAAGACAATTGTTTGAGAAAAAAAATCATCCAAATGGGATCTGCTAGGAACCAGACGACTTGCTGGAAGTTTTTTTCTTCTGAAAGTTGTGTATATTGCTGAGATGAGCTGAGAGGGCACATTTATTTCCTGCACCTGAGCAGGTCATCTTTGCTTGTGAGAGATTATTTGGCCAAAAATAACATCGTTATCATGCCTCTGCCACCGTATTCACCAGATTTGGCCCCCTGTGACTTTTTCCTGTTCCCAAGATTGAAGAGACGATTGAGGCGTTTTGCGACGATTGAGGATAGAAAAACCGAATCGCTGAGAGAGCTCAAGGACATACCAAAAAGTGCATATCAGAACTGTTTCGAGGATTTGAAAAATCGCTGGCACAAGTGTATTATGCCTGAGGGGGACTACTTTGAAGGAGAAAGGAGGAGCAATAGAAATTGATGAATAAATAAATATTTTTTGAGAAAAATGAAAATTCGCCTTTTTTTGAACACACCTCGAATACGCTGGTTGTATACATTTTTGTCGATTTAAGAGTATCAGTTCGTGTGTGTGATGAAACCACTGTAGAGGCCAAACTTTTTGAGGCAGAAGGCCGAAATTTAGCTCGAAAGTTCCTTATAAGATCAGGTCAAGGGCAGGTTCAATTCAAAATTGCACATTAAGATATACTTGGAATTATACTCAAATTTTGAGAACGCCCAGTGGTGTTCATAAAGACGTGGCGGTAATAAAAATTTAAAATTTAAATTTAATTTTGCTTGTCATTTTTATGAACATGCAATTTAATAAATACAGCTTCTTCAATTTAATGACATTATTCTGCGACAGCTGCGCAGATTGCACAGCTCCCTTGGCTTAATAATTCTTGACTCAAGCTGGGCGTAACAATTATTATCAAATCTGCCAGCAAACCAGTGTTGTAAAAAAAAATTCAAAATTCAGCAATTCAAAACAAAAAATTGTACACACTTCAAGCATTTTGTTGTGAGTCAATTCCCCTCATACATATCACCATTAAAGCTCTGAAGTGTAATTATTAATTTTAACATGTAACACACTTTTGGTTTTAGCTCCTATTTGCACAGCAGTTTGTGGCATTCATAATAATGAATAGCTGCATGCTGGTTCCTCTACTTACCACATAAAACGCGAGGGCAGTCATCGGCGAACAAGTCTTGCAACACCAGCAGCCAACAGTGCCACACATGACTCGTAACGTCATTTATGCAGCAATAACTAAATTATTCAACATTTCAATACTGTGTTCAATTTTCGGTTATCGCCGATAATCGTGATACGTGATGTAGATGTTTTGAATTTAAAATCAATCAATCAATCATGTGAGGCGCGGTGGTGGTTAAGTTTTAGAAAATAAGCTGAAAGTAATTTTAATTTTTAATCAGCGCTTATCGTTTGCATTTTTCATATAATACGGTGTTAATTTTGCATATAACATCGGATGATGATGATGATGATGATGATGATGTTGGTGGTGGTGATATTTCAGTCACTGCTTATAGTTAGCATCTTTGGGTATAAACAAGTTTATTGGTTTTTTTTTTTTTTGCTGTGGTTAATAAGAAAAATTAGTTTTAATTTTATGAACACTTAACTAATCTTTGTTTCTAACGTTTACCGCTAGCATTACGAACGATTTCTAGAGATTTTCTATTAAACTTGAATTCGCGCAATAAACTTAACATCAATTGAAATCCAAAGATTACTAAAAGTTGCCACAACTTTAGCAAGCAAATGTTCAAATTCCCAGTATAAACGTTTCCATAGAAAAAGCGCTTTGTGCTGATTGAAAAAGGTCTGCCACTAAAATGCTTTCAAACCACTTAACAATACTAAATAAATACAACTAAATATCGGGTTTGATTTCTAGAGATTACAAATTTTATTTAATCAAATGCTTGTTTCCGCCATGTAAATGCCATCTGATATGTTCGATTGGTGAGACCCAAAAAAACAAATGATTATTTTGCACGTGGTTTAGCTTAGTTTTACATTTAAAAACAAGTTTAGCATGTGTGCTCTATGTTGTTGTAATACTATAAAAAAGTCAGCCCATCTCTCACTTTTATCTTCGGCTTTCTACTTCAATACCTTTGGTCTTTAGAGGTGAATGAATTGTTTCTTTAGAATCAGAGTTAGTAAACAAACAAACTTAATAAAAACCACAGTTTCTATGCTTTCTTCCGTTAACAATAGAATTTATCTAGTTTATCTACTATTCTGTTGAATTTTACAAATCGGGTAAAATGCCGCCAAATAGGTCACTCGCATAAAAAAAAATAAAAATTCAAATTTTAATGAACTAGAAAGAGGTTTGCATGCCGAGAATAAAACAAAAAATCCTCATAATTTAGTATTTAGTGTAGAATTAACGGCATAGAGACGCAGATCATATGATAACTATTCAGCGTCGAATATATGAATTAGAAATTTTCAACATTTCCTTTTCAAATACAGGGTGTCCGTCGGGAAGGTATACTACAGGGTGGCGCAATAGAACGTGCATATTTAAAAAAATAGATTAAAAAATAAATACAAAAGGTATGGTTAAAATAAATCTAAGGCATTGTAGAGTAATAAATGGAGTTTATTTTTTAAAAATAACATCATCTAAATGGTGACCCTCTCTACGACGGCACTCCTCTAACCGCAAACGAAAATTATTGAAAACTTTCTTCAGTAATACTGGTGTAATGGCTGTCATTTCACCACGGATATTCTCCTTGATCTGAACGATGTTTCTTGGATTATTACTGTAGACTTTGTGTTTGAGGTATCCCCACAAAAAAAGTCAAGAGGCGTCAAGTCTGGACTACGTGGGGGCCATGGGATATCACCTCTTTTCGAAATCAGTCTGCCAGGGAGCATCTGCTTCACCACCGCCATGCAGTCATTTTATGTGTGACAGGTAGCGCCATCTTGTTGGAACCAAGTTCTGGAATTCACTATTCTTGAACTTTCAATTTCTGGAGCCAAAAATCCGTCCAACATCTCAACATAGCGTTCCGTATTAACCGTGACGTTTTGGCCCCGCGCATTTTCGAAGAAAAAAGGACCAATTATTCCTCTGCCAGAGATTGCTGCCCATACTGTCACTTTAGGACTATGCAATGGTTTCTGATGTTTGATTTTGGGATTTTCACTGTTTCAGCAACGACAATTTTGACGGTTTACGAACCCATTCATAAGGAAATGAGCCTCGTCAGAGAAAAGGATATTGTCAAAATTGGAAAATCGATTAAGCATTTCATTAGCAAATGCTAGCCTTGCTATGAAGTCAGACTCTTTCAATTCTTGTGCTAATTGCAGCTTATATGGATGCAGTTTAAGATCTAATGTTAAAATTCGTTTGCAAACTTCGTCGCGATAATTGTAAGACAGGCAATCTCTTGCGAGTCGACATTTGTGGATTTCCTCGTACTGACTCCATAACTCTCTCAACGTTGTCTTCGGTCCTAGATGTTCTTGGGCGACCATTTGCTTGTGGTTTAAATGTTGAACCGGTCTCTTCAAAACGCTTTACCCATATTTTAATTAAATTAGCACTCGGAGTTTCACTAATTCGCCGTAATCCATATTCAGCACAATATAGTCGCTTAGTAGCAATATATGAACGAGAGTTCTCGCAAAATGCGCGACGCTTCCCGTCGAAGTGATTCATAGCGAATAAAACTCCACGAGCCCGCCAAGCCAACGATGTAGGCGGTTCCCCGCACGCGCCTTTTCTACCCCGCCAAAAAAGATGATGCAATATGCACGTTCTATTGCGCCACCCTGTACTTTGTTTGGCCGTCACTTTAGGAAGCATTAGTCTTGACGGCTCATATTTGGCAGTCGTGGAGTAGAGACGTGGCAAATTTATTAAGAAAAAATATTCGATAAACCAACGTGTTCTAATCATTAAAACATTTTATTAAAATCAATCATCGATTACTATGACGATGAGAAAGTTGCGTGAAATTTTTGGGGAGAAACAACGTGCCAACAAGACGCACTATTTATCGTGAAGTGAATAATTTCGGAGAAAGAGGGTCTGTAGCTAATAACGGCAAGCATGGACCACAACGTACTGCAAGATCGGATGAAGACATTGCTGCTGCTCAAGAAAAAGTGTTCAAAACAATCCATCAAACTCGATTCGACGCCACGCTCAGGATCTTAGTCTTCAAAGATCAACTTTGGCCACAATTTTGCACAAGGATTTGCATTTGTTTCCATTAAAGATTCGGTTGACACAAGAACTTCTTCCACAAGACCATTTACGCCGCCGTACATATGCCAATAGGATGTTACAGCTCGCCCATGACAACCCCGATTTTCATGAAAAAATCATAATGAGTGAATGGATATGTGAATAAACAGAATAGTCGGCTCTGGGCAATGGAAACCCCTCAAATTATTCATCAGTCACCTTAGCATCCATTAAAAGTGACAGTCTGGTGTGCAATTTGGTCAGAAGAACTCATTGGACCTCACTTCTTTGAAACTGAAAACGGCGTAAGGGTAACTGCCAATGGGGAGCGATATCGTGATATGATAGAAAACTTTTTAACGCCACAACTGCATGCTTTGGGCTTGATTAACATGTGGTATAAACAAGACGGTGACACATTGCATACAGCCAGGATTACAATGGAATTACTGCGAGACCTCTTTCCACAATAAGTTATTTCAAGAAATGGTGATGTTGATTTGCCTCCACGGCGCTGGACTTCTTTTTGTGAGGATATCTGAAAAGTAACGTTTATGCAAACGAACCAGAAACGCTTGAGTAACTCAAATAAAATATTCGTGTTGAAATTAATAAAATATAGCGTGAAATGTGTGAGAATGTAATGAAAAATGTGCTCAAAAGGGCTCGCATTTGTGAAGCCAACAGAGGCGGAAATTTATCTAATATTGTATTCCATACATTCCATATTATAATTGCCGACATTAAATAAAACATTTATCAATATAAGATCCATTCTCTTTCATCTGATCAAAAATTATATACAAACAAAATAGTATGTATACCTTCCCGGGGGACACCCTGTATATATCATATGATTATATTTTTATCATATTCATTTACATCATATTATTATAACAGAAGAACGAAAATCTTAAAATACTGCCAATATTATGGTGAAAACAAGATAATACGAGAGCGGTCCCAAATCTAGCCAACATAAGAAAGAAAACACAAAAAAGTTGGGAAAAATTTTCTTTGTTTTTCAACATTTCCAACATTCTCCAAAGTAGTAGATTACGAGTACATTCTGAAGCATCAAATTTCGCAATACAGTGAGGAAAATAAACTACTAAATAATGGGCAGTGTGGATTTAGGCTGGGACGAGGCATTTCCATGTTGCTGACGGGTCTAACCGAATCAATCAGAGCCAATGTTAACGACCACAATTTTAGTATTCTAATCTCTCTAGATTTAGAAAAAGCCTTTTACAGAGTCTATCACGCCAGTCTAATAAACAAGCTTTCGCAATTGTATGGCTTTGGAGGAAATGCATGCAAACTTATGTATTCATATTTATGTGATAGGATGCAATGCGTGCATCCTAATAGTGTGACGTCGAACATAGTGCCAGTCAGAAGTGGTGTCCCGCAAGGTTCAGTACTTGGACCTTCATTTCATTTTGTATCTAAATGATCTGTATAGTAGGTTGGATAATTGTTTATGCTTTGCGTATCCTGATGATGTTCAGCTGCTGGAAGTTATCATAATAAGGACGTTATTCAAGCAAAAATTGAAGATGTATTCCAATGTCTCTCTGTGTGGATGTCCTCAAATAAACTTAAAGTGAATCCGTCTAAGACAAAAGCAATGTTGTTTGCCTCCTATCCATGTGAATTGAATTTATTTTACAATGGGGTGGCTATTGAATTTCGAAATAGTACTTCCATCACTGTCGAATTTAACTATTTCCATTATCCTATTGACTTTATCGGCAACTAACATTCCAGAGTGTGGTGCATCTTTTACATCAAAATTACCGGAACGGAGTCAACGAAACTAAAATTGCGCCTGATTTGCTTTACAGTATTAGAACCATTAACGCTATTCACACTTTCAGCTACTTGGCCTGCGTTCGCGTCTTTATTGAAAAAAAAAGATTGTAAAAAATGGCTTATTTTTTCTTTATTAGAAAAAAATCTTTGAGGTGCGCTCAAACAATATTGAGTCAAGCAATCACAAAACTGTCAGGTCAATTTTTGAGTACGAAATCGCATCTTTCTAATGTCATCTAACGTATTTTTACTGAAACCATGTATTGGAAAAATGATGGTTCTTTTTTTCATATACCTTATATTTGACTGTTAATATAAATATAGGGTGGCGCACGAATCGTGCTACAAACACAAAACAGAGACCAATGAGGACCGTTATTTAAAGATGTTGAAGGAGTTTTTTCTTTCACCTAGAACAGCAAGATGGAGCAACTGCACACATATAACGAAATTTCCGAAACAAATTCTTCTTCTTCTTCTTACGTGGCGACTTATATGCCGCCCGTAGAAAAAAAAATTCCAAGCGCTTCGATCTTCTGCGCTTCTTCCTCAATTTGTCACACCGAAACAAATTAATATCTGTAAACTCCACTTTCCGCTGGCCCCAAGGTTAGCTGACTTGACTGCATTAAACTATTTTTTGCGGAATTATGTCAAGCAGAGGTGTGCAAAACGAAACTATCGAATTTGACTGAATTGAAGCAGTCCATTAAAACAATTATTGAGGCGACCCCGACTTCAACCCTTCATGCTGCAATGAATAATTTTTGATTAAGTGTGGCACAAGTGTGAATTTGCAGTCTATCATCTTTAAAAACCAATTAGTTGTGTAAAATAAAATTGAATTTTCTGTGTAATGCAATAAAAAATACTTATTTGAATTTCTTGTTGTAATATAATTGGTGTTCCACCCTGTATATTCACTCGTTTCTATTGAAAGTACGATAAAGACTGCATTGCTTGAGGTAGAAAGTCCAAATTTTGCATCAAAACGCATCAAGTGAGATTGGTTTGGATTTTGACGCAAATTGGTCCAGTAAGAAAAAATTTGAGCACACAAGGAAAAGAATTGACCATACAGTAAATTGAGCCTTCCCCAGTATTTTCGCTATATTTGTGTAATATATTACTGCTGAAATTGATGACTACGGAAGGAATCAATCTAATTCTTACGCCTCCTAATAACACCTTTTTAACTGTTAACGAAATTAATGTAAAAATTTGAAAAAAATCATGAGAAAATGAGTTAATTGGAGATATTTTGTGGTTTTTACTACAACGTATTGGTATATCGTCCCCCATATTGTGGACTGCAGTTCATGGAAGTTTGTATAAAAGTTTCGGCCCTGCTGATCTTAATGTCGTGTTTAATCGTTTCTACCTGTTTCTGCTTCTGTTCCTGGTCTGTAATCATTTCACAAAAATTAGCTTTTGTGGTCATTACATTGATCAAGTTCTGTGATGGTTATGTGAGGGATTATACTATATGTATATATATATTATATATATTACTATTGCTGCTTGACTTCTTGTGTAATATACAACCCTCGTGTATGGAGAAAGTGTCAATTCTAATTTTAGTTTCGTTTTAAAGCTGTCCATTAAGACACGAAAGGTCCAAATATGTACCAAAGATGTGCCAAACATTTCGAGTCTACGTTGCTACGCTTGCCGATTGAAACGATTTGGCTCGATTATTTGTTTTGCTGTGTTGAATTTTATTTGATAAACTTTAACTTGATTTGTGATGTCGGTAGTAGGTTGGGTATTCAAATCGTTTGGTGCTACTTATAAATATGTCCATCATCTACAAGTTTTTTAGGCTTTCTCGTCAACACTTTTCGATTTTAAAGGTACCGGTTCTTAACAAATTATTGCTTTTAGAACAACAGTTGGTGTCTGTTTAGCATGTTTAAATTAAATACTTCCAAGTTTCTGATAATAGAATTATCTCGTTTCATATTTCCATAAAAATTATCAAATAAATTGCTAACAGAATGAGATAATATGAATATTTGAAAAATAGGAGCGAAATTAAACTACAAATCATCAATGTTAAACAAAAGGGCAAAGTTGGATTTGCTAATGTTAAAACAAGAATACACAGATGTGAGGACAGGAAGAAGAGGGGCTGTGGTTGTTATCATTTTAGTCTCAGAAAGTAGATCCCAGTTGAAAATTAACTTGTGCAGCCAAAAATGCATTCAAATGTCGACTAAAATCGGTGTTCAGTATGTTTGATGGATATGATGCAAAACCGATCACCCAATTCAAGGTATGGCTAATATTTCCCCGAATGGACGAGATAATGTCAGGTTGTTCGGAAAGTTCGTTCGGTTAATTCGTTAGTTCACCATACATTACTTCTCATGACGTAGAGTTCCTTCAAACACTATCAAAACTTCCTCCCACCCCTTGTCTAAACTGTTTACTGTTGTTTACTTATGGTCTCCCTCCAGTCGCTTAAAAAAAAGTTTTAAAAAGTAAAAGAAAATGAGCGAAAATAAGCGTTTTAGGCATATTATGCTGTATTATTTCCGAAAAGGCAAAATGGCTGCTGAAGCCAGCCGAACAATAAAGTCTGTTTATGAAGAAAACGGACCAAATGAAAAAACTTGCCAGAAATGGTTTAAAAGATGTTCTACGGGCGACTGCTGCGTAACAGACGCTTCCAGATCAGAACGACTAAAATGAATTGTTTCCAAGGAGGTGAGAGATTTTTTTTTAATCCCCGTGCAATAGTTAGGGAAATACCTGAAATAATCAAAAAATCTGTATCAACCGTTCACGAGGTCATAAAAAAGCTCCGATTTGTGATCAACCTCTATGTGTAGGTACCTCACTCTCTCACCCAGGCCAACCGCCTAAGTCGCGTTGACATCTGCAGTAACCTAAGGATAAGAAATAACAAAATAAAATTTCTTAAGAATCTCATCACTGGGGATGAAAAATGGGTAGTCTACAACAATTTAATGCGGAAAAGACCATGGGGAAACCAAATGAACCCCCTCACTCCACCTACAAAGCGGGGCTTCACCCCAGTCGATTTGGTTGATGTCAAAGAAGTAGTCTTTTTTGAGCTTCTCTCAACAAACCAAACGATTAATGAGGCAAAATCAAAGGCAACATTAGAAGAAAAACGGCCGAGTCTCTTTAATCGAAAAGACGTAATTTTCCATCATGACAACGCTCGCCCTCATATTGAATTGCGGACCCGTCAGAAACTACCAGAGCTTGGGTGGGAAGTTTTATCTCACTCTCCATACTCCCCAGACCTCGCATTGTCCGACTATCAATTATTTCGCAGTCTGAGCACTTGAAGGATTTGAATTTCCATAACGACGGTGAAGTGAACAATCGAATTGAACGCTTTTTTCAGAGAAACCACGCGAGTTTTATAAAAGAGGAATTAAAAAGCTCCCAGCGAGGTGGGAAGAAGTTATTAAAAAAAGGGGGAGATCATATAATAAATTAAAATAACTGTTTTCTTGTATATAAATTTGTAAATAAATTTCTTTTAAAAACCGAATGAAGTTTCCGAACAACCCGATATAAACAATTGTGCAAGGGTGCTGCAGCAGTAAAAAAAAAAAAAAAATTGGAAGCAAATAATTTATATATGTACATATTGGCAAGCGCAGCTCCAAAAAAGTGCATACATTTCGAATTATAATAATAGAAAAATAGTTTTGAAAATTATAAAATAAAAAATATAAAATTAGAAATTTTGCCAATCGTAACATCAAACAAATTTAGAAATACGCAAATTTGTTATGCACTAATGCACTCAATGCTCATGCGACGTTGTTTTTGGTCTAAATTCAGCAAATTTGGAACGAACTTCGCTGCCACACGCTTAATGCCCAAAATGTTAAAAAAGATTGCATGGCATGAGCCAACCGATATGCCGGTATCCTCATCAACTTTTCTTAAGATTCTCAATAACAATTTTCTTCACTTTCTCAACATTTTCATCGGTTATTGATGTGCTGGGGCGTCTAGAGCGAACGTCGTCATTCACATGACGACGCATCATATGTTGCGGGGTCGGTTTTTCCAGGGATTAGACTCAGAGAGAGAGTTAATACACCATGTCAAAAATTTCGTTTCGTTTCAGAATGACAGTTGATGATTTAAGTAGCTTTGCGTCAATAATTTATTGCTGGCTGGAGTTAGACCTAATAGTATTTATAGATGTTACTAACATGTGATCGATCGTGGAGCGACGCTTAAAAATTATTCTGGGTTCGAGCCCGGCCCCCCCTGGTACAGCCACCTATGTTTTTTTGAGCATAGGTCACCTCAATGTGCTGACGAACATTTCGAACAGTCTAGTAAAAGCTTCTCAAACTCATATTCGAATTTTCTATTAAACAGTGAGTTCCGTCTCAGGGAGTTTAGGAATGAAATGCGCTCATCTACTGTAAGCTGACTGTAAAAAGCTGTCCCGCATACCATTTTTTGGTGGCAAATATGTTTTTTTATTTTATATTTTTTTACTAACATCACTCCTAACCTGTATCGCCTTTATACCACTGGAATAAACGAATAAATCTATCTTAATGATGTCAAGCATAAAGTTTTAAATCGTTTTTAAATTTATGAGCCCATAAAGTTTTAACGCTAATTAACGAAACTAATGAACGCGTTTTTTTCTCAATTCGTTTTTGTTTATGGTCAGTAACAAATATCATGAACTTAATAAAAAAAATGTTCACAAAAATTATAATAAATACTCATTTTAAAGTCATATTTGTACGCTTAATTTCTCTTTCATAAACGAACATGGAGATCAGTCAATACAGAATTTTGTTGATCTCAAACTAATTGAATTGATATTCAAACCGCTTTATGTTTCTCTGAGTGTAGAATTTGCAAAAGTTAACTTTTTATTTGAAATATTTATGAAAGGCTTTTATTCAATTTACTATAAATATGGCTGTTTATATTTAAGGGAGAGAATCATGTATATGTATTTGCAAGGGACATCCCTTATGGCAGGAATGGGTATTTAAAAGTTATACAAAATATCGATTGTGGAAAGAAAACTCATGGATTTTGTACCATGATATTACATCATCTCACAAGGTTTTCATGGTGAATGGATTCCTATCCAAAAACTCAACAAAAATCGTCCAACAGACATCTTATTCATTTGATATGGCTCACGCTGGCTCTCTCTTTTTTAAACTCAAATTACCAATTCGAAGCACCCTGTTTTCTGTCGATAGAAGGCATGAAAGAGAATTTGCGATGAGAACTGGCATTTTTTCCGGAAGATGCGTTTGAAAAATATTTTTATGACTGGAATATTCGTGCTCACCTTGAAGTTGATACAATGAATGAATAAAAAATATTTTGGATTTTATTGATTGAAGTATGTAATTCAGAAAGAGGAAGATGATTTCTCTCAAATCTGTTTTTTTTAATGGCAGACTTACGTATTATCATTGTCTATTATCAATCCAGAACAAAGATTTGTAAATTTTATGTATTTAACCTATAGCGCAATCATGAAGTATAAAAATCATTCTTTTATTACGTAATAAGGCTGAGTAGGCAACTCTGTCTTAATCGTGGAAAATGTTGAGAGATACTGCTTTTTATTATATTTAAATTAATAAAGGGTGCCCCAGCAAGAACGCAATATTTAAAATTTTAAATAAAACACAGATATTTAAAAAAAATCGTGAAACTTTATTATACCGTAAGGTAAACAGAAGGAAGTTATGTATGGAACAACACATCGGGCAGATGGCCGCCGCGACTTTGCTGGCACACACGCGATCTTTTAATGAAATTTTCAATGACCGTTTTGCATAAATGCTGCGGTATTTCATTAATGCAGCGTCCAATTTTTTCTTTTAAGACTTGAGTCGTCGTCGGCTTATTCGCTTATTCGACTTCAAAAAACCCCAAAGAAAAAAGTCTAATGGTGTTAAATCGCACGATCTAGACGGCCAATTCTGGTCTCCAAAACGCGAAATAACACGACCGGGAAAAGACTGATGCAGCAATTGAATTGTTTCTCTAGCTGTATGACATGTGGCGCCGTCTTGTTGAAACCACATGCCCTCCACATTCATTTCTTCAATTCTAGGCACGAAAACACTGGTTATCATTTCACGATACCGAACACCATTGACTCTCTTGCGTTCTTGTTGGGACACCCTCTATAACCACATATTTACTTAGATGACGATTATAATAGACGTCCATATCTATTGTAAGCCGCACGTTAAAAATAATTCGTTGTTCCGCGCTTATTCTCCAATTTGTTACGCCAAGTTTTGATAGTATTTCAGGAGTTTGGTCCTTCAAAAGGAGTTTTTGTCGCAATTTTCTGCGCCGCCTATCGAGTTCATTGTCGAAACTTTTCATGCTGGAGCATTTGGATCTATCCGTACAACGTTACCAGCTAACACAACCGCTGTATATTGATGTGCTTAACCACGCCGATGTCGGTGTATAACTGACGCAGCTGAACAATGACTGACGCATGCGGATATGGCATTTATGTGCCCTTTAAATGAGTCAAGTTATCATAACTTTTGGGGCACTAAGGTTTTTTGTAGTGAATTCAAGAATATATTCTAAAATATATAAGTAGAGGGTCGGACCCAAAATTTGTCAGCTACTAATATACGATTATTTAGGCATTCAGTTTATAATCAGTTCATGATCTTTTAAATGCATAAATGATATTAATTCACTGAAATGTTGGTATTCCGAATATAATGGTTTTTAGTATCCTTTGCCATTAGTGCGGCTAACAACGGATCCGCTGCTTTCTTCAACGGAGTAAAGATTTATCGATACATTTGAAAATTCAAATTTAAATTCAAATTCAAATTCAACAATATACCAATATAATCTAAATATAAAACAGTGATAGCACTGATGATTATGTGAAATATAGTTTGTACTACTCAAAACAATAATATCATGAAAAATGTTTCTGGCTGCCCGTCTCCGTTCAAAACGACTATTTGGCGATAGTTTGCAAATTTTAAACGAGATTAGACAAGTTGGTTTCGGTTAAGAATATTTAAATCGATGACGCATTTTTATGCAAAGCAATAGGCAACACACATTCTAAACATTCTATTGTCTGAATGGATCAGAATGCAATTGTTCCTATTTTTATGACTTCAAAACAAATTTGTTCACAAATATTAAATATTATTCGCATCTTTAAATATGTGAACCAAAATTCATCAAAATTTCGCTTTCGTCTTTCAGTCTCTAGCCATTCAAAAAGTTTTATCGGTTTAGATATTCTAATAATAATAAATAATAATAAATAATAATAAAAAATAATAATAATAATAAAGTTTGGAATTCTATCCTAAGATAATTGGATCTAATGACAAAAAAGGAGAAAGAAAATGCAGTTGACTGGAGGAAAATCATAATTTTTTTTTTAAATTCCTATGCATTTTTGAATCGAATTGAATTTGAATTACAAATACTCGTACATACGAGTATCTCGTCTTATCCCCAAGAATTTTTAGATCTCATTTGCTAAATGTCATCATATAAGACGCAATAAAAATTAATAATTAAATTGAGGGCGGTCCCAAAACTAGCAGATGTATAGATGGTGCCTGTAGTTTGAACAAAAAAAAATTTTTTTGGTGAAAAGTAGCAACCTTGTAAAACATATGTTTTAAGTTTCAAGTTACCACTTTGTTTAGTAATTTTATTTGAGCCAACAAAGGTAAATGATCTCAGTGAATTTGTAAACGTATTAGAGAAAATTGTTCGCTGTTATGTAATTCAATATTTCCATATGAAAGTTCTCAGTCTCACCAATATTAAAGCCGAGCTAGATTCCACTCTGGCGGAGTCTGCTCTTTCATTTACGATTATAAAATATTGGGTACCAGAGTCTAAACAAGGCCATACGAGCTGCCAAGACGAAAACCATTGCGGCCGACCAATTTAGTTGCCCACGCCAGACACGGTTAAGAAAATCCACAAAATGATATTGGATGATCGTTGTCTAAAAGTGTGTGATCTATGTGAAATGACAGGAAAATCAAAAAGTGTTAAACATCTATACGCCGTATATTGACCGAAGATTTGAAGATGAGAAAGATGTGCGCAAGATGGGTGCCGCACTTGCTTTTAATAGAGCAAAAACAGCGTCCTAAAGATGTGTTAGTAGAGTGTGTGTTTAACCACTATAACCATGAATGAGATATTGGTCCTCCACTTCACATCTGAGATAAAGGAGCAGTTGAAGCTGTGGACTGGAATGGGAGAATTGTGTTCAAAGAAGGCGAAGACGGTTTCATCTGAAAGCAAGGTCATGGAGTCTGTTTTTTTGGAATGAGCATAGGATTATTTTTATTGATTATCTTCAGAAAGAAAAAAACATGAACGGCGAATGTTATGTTAATTTATTACAGCGTTTAGGTGATGAAATTATAGGAAAAAGCCGCATTTGGCGAAAAAGAAAGTGTTGTTTCACCAAGGCAACGCTCACCCGTTCACACATTCACTATTGCTAGGGCTAAAATTAATGAATTGAAGTTCGAATTGCTTCATCACGCACCTTATTCGCCAGATTTAGTCCCCTCGAACTATTTTCTATTTTCCAAACTTAAAAAAAATGGCTCGGTGGTAAAAGATTTGCCAACAATGAAGAGGTGGAGTCTGCGGCCGATGGTTATTTTAGAGAGTTTCACAGTTCTTGCTATAATTAGGTTATGAAAGCTATAGAGTATCACTGAAAATAGTGTTTCGAGTTAAATGGAGTTTAGAAAAAACAATGAAGATTTTTCCTAAATTTTTGACGTCATTTTTGTTAGGTCTGCTAGGTTTTAGATCGGTCTCCCATACTTAAATTTTTTTTTTTGTATAGGGTGGCGCTTAAGTAACATTAAGATTTGATCAGTGAATTCATTTTCTGTTGAAGTCTTTTTTTCGTCTCTTCACAGAATTAACTAATTAATACTTATGAAATTTATGATAGAAAGGCTCAGCGCAGAACAAAGAACCAAAATTGTTTAATTTTACTTTAAATGTCAGCATTCGATTATTCAGATAATATCGAAATTTCTTTCATGTTCGAAATGCTCCTAGCGCTCCAACAATTTACCGATTGGTTTAGCGTTTTGGGCAACAAGGGAGGCTGTCTGTGATCTTCCGCGTGCTGGAAGACCTTGTGCAGTTCGGAATGAAGTGGCCATTGCTCGAAATGAAGTGACCACTGCTTGCAAGCAAGTATTGAGGAAAACCCCGAAGCTTCCACCAGGCGACGTTCTCAGCAGTTAGAGAAGTCTAGGCGGTCTTTGCAAAGAATTTTACATATGTTACATCTTTTCCCATATAAGATGCAATTGGTTCACGAGCTAAAACCAAATGGTGCCCAAGAACGCATTCAATATAGTCGCCGTTAGCGTTACTTGTGTGCCACCCTTTAGAAAGAGTAGCTTTTTTCTGGATTGTTTTAGTTGTTTTTTTGAAAGTTTTAGTTCTTTTCATTATCAAATTCCGGTAATATTGTTAGTGATGTGTAAAGTACCACATTACTCACCAGTATTCGTGACTAAGTACCCATGACCATGGAGTAGCTGTCCACGGCGGCCACTCATTTACCATTAGCAATGAGTTGTTTGCGTAGCTACTTACTGACCATCATGAGTAGTGTGTGCATACCGTTCGCCATTCCTCAAAGGTAATGTGTAAGCAATCATTTCTCATGATTGCATGATGGTAATGTGTAAGCGGTTATTCTTGTGCAAATAAATATGTACTCGTATTGTGGTCCGCTCCATAAATGATCGAATAAAACTTAGGCTTCTCTAAAACGCTATAAAAAGTACCTTAAATATCGATTTTTATTAGAAAGCAAACCTCCAAATTTGTGTAATAAAATCGAAGAAATCTATTTCTTTTTCAATATCTGCGTCAACATTGAAATTCGATTCAAAGTTCAAAAACCCCTTTGCATTTATATGGCATTCGAAACTAAATTGTATCTCATAATAGCAACATTTATGGTAAATACTCATAGATGTTATGTAAATACAACATTTGTTCCTCCAAACGGGGCAGTAATGATGGCTGAGCGCCCAATTGTTTGTTGCCATCTTCATTTCATATGCAAATTTGAAAACTGATGCAATGCGTTTGCGTTTGTTTCGCCTTTGTGACAGATTAACAGAATCAGTGAAGAACAATAAGTATTAAAACATTCACATTGAAATGGATTTGAAATAAAAATTTTGCACAAAAAAATAAAGATTACAAAAAAAGAGAACAAAAAAAAAAACAAAATGTGTATATAAAACATAGCACTTTGCGTGTTGCACAATAGCCCTTAAATATTCCGTTTTTTTTTTGGCTTTTGTGGGAAATTGTTTAATTTTATTGCAAAATAATCGCTTGGAAATTTATGCGTAGGCTTTGACACACAAAAAGCGCTACTTGTATTATAATGTTTTTAATTTTTTTTGTTTTTTTTTTTGTGCTTTTTATTAACAACTGAATAGTCGTTTTTTTTTCTTTTGTTTTATTTGCATAAAATTATTAAACAAGCGCAATATTGTAACGGTTTTCAGTTTTTCAACTGTAGGTTTGGACAGGTATTGAGTTCATTGAACTTGAAAACGTTTTATCAACCGGGAAGTGGAACGGATATTATTCTTGGCTTAGCAAAAAACAATAAGGAAAATATTGGGGCTTAATAGGCCAACATTTTGCGGACTAAGCAGCCTCATATTAATTGTCCCAAATAGTGAAATGTGTATCGATATGTTTGGCACAATCTTAATTGCTAACAATATCAACAAGTTTGAAAATCTTACTAACGTATACAGCTCACCTTAGGTGTGATAAATAAGGCTTAGCGCAAGTGTGCTCGTCATCTGTCACCAAGCAACAAATATCGGATTAAACTAATTTAATTTAGTTAATGGCGTCAACAAAACAAACCAGAGTCGACATTCAAAATCGTGTATTAAATTAATTAATATTTCAACAATAGAATATTAGACAACATCTTGATAATCATTTCCAGTTAACAAATTATAAACGACACGCACTGCATGACGTTGATGATAAATGTCGGAGACTTATCATGTCTATATTGTTTGTAAACTTGTTAGGGGTTACCCAAATCTCAGATTATCTTAAAATGTAAATATTACATCTTCGTTGTCATGAAGATAAAGATCAATTTTAAACTGTCTTATAATAATATATCAAATGAAAAAACAGTTTAATTCCCGCAAAAACGTGTTTAGTTAAGTGCTAACTGTGTGTAATCAAATCGGAAATCGGCTTAGCAAAGTTATTTCGAAGCTGATAAGCGAGTCACAACCCCGCTTAGGCAGCTTAGGTAGTACCTAATGAATTATGTAATTATTAAATACCTTTATGGTGGCCTAGTTAGACTTATTGACTCCGCAACGTGTACATTAATTCTTGATTGTACTATTGGACATTTAATTATTGATTGAAAAATAAGATTAGGAAAGATATTTTGAATCTGAATTTGAATTTGAATCGCTTATGCAGCCGTGGTAGCACCTAATGAATTATGTAATTATTGAATATCTTTATGGTGGTCTAGCTAGACCTAATGACGCCACAATGTGCACATTAGCTCTTGATTGTGCTATTGGATACGAGTATTTAATTTTTGATTGAAAATTAAAATTCAACAAATAAGTTTTGTACGAATATAAATGAAAGTCACCTTATTTTGCACCGCTAATGATAGCGGCTTTAAATGAATTTTATAAACGAAGAAAGCTAAAGCTATAAACGAAACCAAACCTCAATCGTCGCAATGAAAGAGTCCAGGAGAGACCAAAAATAGCACGCCTAGTTCGATCAAATGTCAAGGTTTTGCTCACAGTTTTCTTCGATTACCATGGCGTAGTGCATCAGGAGTTCTTAGCACAAGGTCGTACGATATTACCTTGAAGTTATGCGCCGTTAGCGTAAAGTAATGCGACAAAAATGCCCGGAATAGTGGAAAAAAGTCATGGCTTTTGCATCATGATAATGCATCTGTTCACTCATCTTTGCTTGTGAGAGTCTATTTGGCCAAAACCACCACCTTTGTCATGCCTCAGCCACTGTATTCGCCAGGTTTGGCCCTCTGCAACTTTTTCCTGTTCAAAAGATTGAAGAGACCCATGAAAGGACGGCGTTTTGCAACGATTGAGGAGACAAAAACCGAATCGCTGAGATAGCTCAATCACATACCAAAGAGTGCATATCAAAACTGCTTCGAGGATTGGAAAAAAATGCTACCACAAGTGTATTATATCTGAGGGGGACTACTTTGAAGGAGATAAAATAGAAATTAATGAATAAATAAATATTTTTTGTGACAAATGAAAATTCACCTTATTTTTTGAACACATCTCGTACAGAGATATCTATTAAGCGGTTTCCGGTCTGGCAAAGCTGTCATATGTTCAATACCTGTCACCTGAAGTGTTACTTATTTAGTGAAAGGTTCGCCATTTACGAATATGGATCGTTTAACCATCGAAAAAAGCTTAAACATAGTTAAAACTAACTATAAATGTGGTAACTCAAAAGCGGGCACTTTTCGTGCATTATGTAGTGATTGTGGTCACCATAATCAACCTACAGTGCAAGGAATAGGTAAGATTATAAAGAAATGTGAAGAAACTGAAAGCGTAACAGATGTGGCCAAGTCTATGCATCACCGCACTGCCGAAAATATCGCTTCAGTTAGTGAAAGTGTGGCGGATAAACCAAATTTCTATTCAACAGTGCTATGGCCGTATGGTAACTGACTACAAAATTATGAACCGGACGATATGTGATTTCAACAAGACAGTGCCACCAGCCACACAACATGACCAATTCTGGCTTTATTTGCATGAGAAATTTCTACAAAGCATAATTTCACGTTTTAGCTACGTCGATTGGTCACCAAAATGATACGATTTGACGCGTTTAGACTTTTTTCTTTGAGGCTACATCAAAGACTGTGTTAACCCTGATAATTTCCAATCGTTAGAGCATTTAAACTAAAACTAACCGTCGTCAAGTTATCGCCAAGATACCAGTCGAAATGTGGGAAAAGGTAGTCCAAAACTACCTTAAAAGAATCCACTGCTGCAACTAATTCAGAGGCGATGATTTAAATGACATTGTATTTCGTACATAATGGCAAGGTCCTAGCATGATAATGAGATAAAGGTTACGGTAACGATTGTTCCAGCGTCATTTTCGAAAAAAATATGGCCTCATGACATCTCCAGACCATAATGCGCACCAAACAGTGACATTTTCCAGATGCAATGACTTTTCCACAACCACTTCTGGGTTCTTCGAGCCCCATATGTGACAATTTTTATTGACGTAACCACCGAGTGAGAAATGAGTTTCATCGCTGAAGAAAATTTCGCTCGATTGAAAGCTTACGATTAAATTTCCACTTTTGTAGTAAGTTTTAATTATTTTTACGCGGTCTTCGGTTTTTAAGCGATCCATATTCGTAAATGGCAAACGTTTCACTAAATAAATAACACTTTAAATGACAGGTATTTAACAGCTGACAGCCTTACCAGACCGGTGGAAAATCGCCATATTTCCAGCCGCGAAAATAATGTAATTTTGCGGGTTTCTAAGGGGTAGACAAAATGTGAGCATTGACGTAGTGCCAAAAGTTCAAAAAACCGACCATTAAACAAAAAAAAAATTAAAATATAAAAATGCAAGTAATTCGGAAACGAAGGCCTCAAAAGGAGACCTTTACCAGGTGGTGTCATCCATTTCATTTTCGAACAAATCGCTAAAATAAAAAACATTGCTAAAATTGAAGCATGAAATTGCAATACCAAGCCAGTGGTAAATGACACAATTCTGCAAATTTGTAAGAAGATGGTCGCAAAGCGGAAAAAAATGTTAATTTGAAAAAAATCGTCAATTTTTCCTGGGATCGATTGTTTCGCATTGCCCATGACAATATGCGTGATTTATTCAATCTGTGAGCGGGTCACCCATTACTCGTGAAATATGTACTCCAATCAATACTTCCTTAAAATCTACAATATATTATCTGAAGCACTTAATTCAGTGCTTTAAAGTTCATTTCCCCGACCTCACTTATCGAGATCATGTACACCTGTGACTTTAGCTACGCCCTTACATAGCTATAAAAATATTTAATGCAACTCTTTATTAAATTGCAGTCAACAGTTCGAACGGTTGCTGCTTTTTTTGTCTTTGACGACTATTAAAAGCGTCATAGCATTAACCATAATGATTAGTAGCGTTTTAACTCATTTATTTCTTTATTTCACTTTTCTTCGCTGTCATCGCATTCGGAAATGATAAATTTGTGTCGTTTTAAATGAACCGGATCCATTTAATTGTTTTCTACAACTCATTGGATGGCGGTACCACTAATATCGATTTTAATTTTAATAAGACAAGTTTTGACAAGAAATCTTGAACATATCGTTATTAATTGATTGAATTTGTTTGAAAACACAGTTACGTATATTATGATGCCTTGTGCCTGTTTGTCTGGCTCTTTCAGATTCAATCACATAAACTTTTTGAGGAAAAGTGGATCACAATTAATAACAGGGAAAGCGAATTTGCGAATTTTTCCTTTGGTGCATAATTTTGTAGTCAAACATATTGGCAATAAGAATTGCCAAGAGAGACTTGGCGATAATTGCAAAATCCATTAATCACGGTACTTAAGCCAACATATTCATATTCGCCTGGTATTGCTGAGACAGTTCGTATTATCAGCATGCTTGAGTCAATACTGAATTAAAGTTAATAATGCACTACTGCTGGTGATGTGGATTTATGCCATAAAAATAACATTCAAATTGACATTAAGCGATAAGATAAGAGAATTTCTTTCCATCAATGCATTTACTGCAGGCGCTTGAATTCTTATATATGCCGCAAAATTCTTCCATAAGTCCATCAAATTTGTGAAGATATTTTTCCAAAACTGCTTCAGAACGTGAACTTAAATATGCACATATAAGCAGGGACAGGACATAAATGGTCCATCGCATACTTGGTAATTGACAGCAAATATATCGATTAAGTTCGTTTGAAAAGGACAAGAAAATTTCTGAATCATAAATAATTAGCTAAAATTTGGCTTCCATATTAAGCTTAAGGAAATACAGGGTGTCTATAATATGTTAGAAAATCCGCGCGTGACATGTGGTGTCAAGAGTAAAGGATTTTTGTAAATAGGACAGGCTTATATTGAAACTAAATGTATGCGAGGGCGGTCCTACAACTATAAACAAAGAAGACTGAAAAAAATTGCGAAACATTTTTTTATTTTTTAACATATTTTCCTATTAGCTGGATACACTTTTTCCAGTGATATTCAATAGCTTCTATACCCTGTCTATAGTAAGAACTGTCAAACTACTTAAAATAATCATCAACCGCAGACTCCACCTCTTATTTTTGGTGGGCCGAACTTTGTATCACCGGACCAAGTCTAGCGTGTCCTTCCTTCTTAGCCGTATATGACCGGGAAAATGTTGAAGGTTTTGAGCGAGTGGGTTTGAGTGGGGGGACAACTTCGATACATATGACCTGCTTAATTTTCTTATTTCTTCGGAAATATAAGGAATGTTTAAATCATTGTGTATGTTATCATTCCTAATATACCATGCGGCAGCGCAAATTTGGCGCAGTATTCTTGATTGTCTTCTCTGTAGCTTATTTATGTTAGAAGCCGATGCCGTTCCCCACAATTGGATGTCGTATGTCCATATGGACTTCAATATGGTTTTGTAGATGGTGATTTTATTTTCCAAACTGAGAGTAGACCGTTAAGCAAATAAGCCAGTGGAGTTGAGCCATTTTTAGTTTCAATTGTATGATTTTTGAGTCAATGTGATTTTTCCAGGTGAGACGTTGATCAAGGTGAATACCCAAATATTTGACATGATTATGAACGGGTATGGTACTACCGTGAATAGTGACGGCTGGGCCATTGTTCTGTCTAAGAGAGAATGTAAGATGTACACTCTCCATTTTTGGCAAATATTTTACCACCGAGCCATTTTTCAAGTTTGAAAATAGTCCAAAACAGCTCAATTTGGCGAATAAGACGCGCGATGAAGCAATTCGAACTTTAATTCATTAATTTTGACCATCGCGATGAACTGCAGCATTGTCTTGATGAAACAGGACTTTCCTTTTCGCCAAATACGGTCTTTTTCCCATAATTTCATCACGTAAATGCTGTTATAAATTAGCATAATATTCGCCGTTGATGGTTTTTTTCTTTTTTAATAAAAATAATCTCATGCGCATCCTAAAGAACAGACGCCATGACCTTGCCTCCAGATGGAAACGTCTTCGCCTTATTTGAACACGATTCTCCCTGCTTTAACCGTTTCTTTGCCTTAGGTATGAAGTGGTGGAACCATGTCTCGTGGTTAAAAATCGATGCAAAGATACGGCTTTATTGCGGTAAACATCGCCAAATACTCTACTGAAATATCTTCACGATGCTGTTTTTAATCTATTAAAGGCAAACGCGGCATCCATCTTGCATACAGCTTTCGCATCTTCAAATCGTCGCTCAATGTACGATGTGTATCATTTTTTGAAATGCCTATCATTTCAGCTAGCTCACGCACCTTCGGCCGACGATCATCCAATACAATTTTGTGGATTTTCTCAACTGTGTCTGGCGTGGACACAACAATTGGTCGACCAATACCGGATTCGTCTCGGAAGCTCGTACGGTCTCATTTAAACTCTGCTAACCAATATTTTACAGTTGTAAACGAAGGAGCAGACTACCCTCAAGTAGAATCTAGTTCGCTTTTAATACCAATTGGACTGGAAATATTGAATTACCTATCGGTGACTAATTTTTTCCATGTTTACAAATTCTCTGGGATTGTTTACTTTTGATGGTTCATATAAAAATACTGAACAACGTGGCGCTTTGAAATTTAAGACATATATTTTTAAGGTTGCCACCTTTCACCAAAATAATTTATTTGAAACTACTGGCACCAGTTTTGAGACCGCTCTCGTGTTAATGAAGGTCGTTTTTTCCTGCCATATGTTGAAATATGTTCAGATGTCCGCCGCGACTTCACGTTAGGTTGCGTTAACTTTGAAAGCTTTGGTCGTTTCTACACCATTTCCAATTGAAATTCGAAGAATTCCAAGTGAAATTTGAAACACATCAATTGAAAATCAAATTTTTTCGTTTGAAATTCAAAAGACATCAATTGAAAATCAAAATTTCCGTTTGAAATTCGAAAGATATCAATTGAAATTTAAAACACATCAACTGAAATTCGAAACTCATCAATTGAAATTAAAAACTCATGTATTGAAATTTGAAACACGTCAATTGAAATTCAAAACACATCAACTAAAATTCAAAACACATCAATTGAAATTCAAAACTCATCAATTGAAATGCAAAACTCATCAATTGAAATTCAAAGCTCATCAATTGAAATTCAAAACACATCAATTAAAATTCATAACACCTCAATTGAAATTCAAAACATATCAATTGAAATTCGAAAAATAATTGGTAGTTTTGAGCGCAATACACTCTATTCAATAATGATGATGATGCGCTCAAACGGGAAAATTCAATAGAAAAAAAATTTCAATTGGAAATGGTGTAGATTGTTTTTGTAGACCTGTGAGTTCACAAAACTCCACATAATATAGCGGGGCTATAGCGGGCTCTAATTGCACTATCTTGGTGGGCGATTCGCTTCACCTCCGCAAGAGATAATCTTAACCTCTAATCGTTGTTAAACGATCTGTATTCGTAAATGGCAAACGTTTCACTAAATAAATAACACTTCAGATGACAGGTATTTAACAGCTGAAATCGTTGACAGACCGGCGGTTGTGAAACCACTAAATGATTATCTAGCAGCTGTCATGCAAATCATCATACTATTTTAATAATCAAATTAATATCAAATGTGAAATTTGTTAACTTTTTTTCAATTTCAATTTTTCAATAATCAATTCAAAAGAAAAAAAAGAATACTTTAGAATTACAAAAAGCCTACGGTTAATATAATAGATTTAATCAAAAAAGATGGGAACTGTGGATGATATTTTCGTTAAAAAGTGGTCGAACTGTGGAAGATCAACAAGCCTTTCCAATAACAGCATTATTTTTACAAAAAAAAAAAAAAAAAAAAAAAAAATTAAATTTTAAATTTCTTTATAATTATTTTCTTTTCAGATATTTCTCCTCTCGAATACACTGTAAATAATTGCCAAACGCACCCTCCTACACTTTAACCAGCAAAAATGCTACAGCAACGACGAAATCTATCACTTAAACACCTGTTGATGGCCTCATTATTTGTGATATTTACGATAAGATCTGTCAGAATGGAGGTCTACACCTCCTTGGTGGATATGGAGGGACTGCTTGATATTGAAAATATATTAATAAGTAACTTGAAAGGATTCATAAAAGTGGAACAAGAAAAATTGGACTATTTAAATACGTAAGTATTACTACAAAATATTTGATAATAAGTTAATAATATGTATGTAAGATATGGCGGCTTTGTAGTTTTACCGCTTAGAGATTCGCCACTGGGGAACAAATAATGTGTGAAGATAACATTGGAATTGAAAAAAATGTTTAACTTAATTAGCATAATAAAACAAACAGAAATATTTAATACTAACAATAATCAAGTTATATACAGATGTATAGTTATATACAACCATAGGCATAGACTTAAGCTGTTATAAACATTCGATAATGTTACCTGTTTAGTGATAAGGAATCTTATGAATTTTATTACAGACAGACAGCACTATAACATACGTATGTTGCAAATTAATGGGTCTTATTTGCTGTTACAATTGGAATTATCCATAATTACACGCATTGTCGGCGTAATTACATTTAATTGGGAACATTTTTTTTCTCTCTGCAGCCTGAGTGGCTGCGTAATCTTAAGATATCTCATATATGAAAACTATAGATGTATCGTGTTAAATATAACACGTGCTATGCATCCATTATCTGTTGTATTGTGTGTATATCTACTATTGTTTGAAAGAGGATATCCGTCGCTGGCGTCTGGCATTTTCAGCAACAGCTGACAAAAACAGGAATAAAATTCAAAAGACACCTGGAGACAATGGTAGAAGGATTTCTTTGTAATTGCATGTAATACTATATTGTGGTGTTACAAAAAATGAGCAATGCTTTTACTTGCTTTTAAGACGATATTTTTTTATACTGTCTAGAAAAAATTTTAAGTATTTTCCAAAGAAAAAGTTATGATTTTGGTTCTTAACCCAGTTTAAGATGGTTTTTCTGTTAGCAATTATTTGTTTTGCTAATGGAATATAATTAAAACCTCCCAAAATTGATCATATTGGCATAGCTGACTGGACGGTTAACTGTTTCGGTACTAGCTAAAATACCATCTTCAGCATCCTTAGCTGTTTCTGGTTTCTCGAATATCATCGTCACCTTAAGGGTCTACAATTTCATAAAACCATTGAGAATTGTGACAATTTAAGGGGGAAAAAGAATTTTTCAAATACATTGAAAGTGTTTTAAAAAATTTCATTTAGGCCCGTATTCTACGAATAACGCGTGTTATATTATCCTGTAAGGCTTCAATATTGTCCGGCCTGTCCACATAGACTAACGACTTGTCATAACCCCACAAAAAATAATTAAGAGGTGTTAAATCGCAAGATCTTGGGGGCCAACTCACAGGGCCAAATCGAGAGATAAGCTGCTCACCAAATTCATCCCTCAACATATCCATTGTTTCACGAGCAGTGTGGCAATTTGCACCGTCCTGATGAAATCACATGTCAACCAAGTTCAACTCAGCCAATTGGGGCAAAAAAAAAATTTGCGTATAATGGCTCGGTATCGTTTTCCGTTGACGGTAACCTTTCCTCCACGGTCGTCTTTGAAGAAAAATAGACCGATGATGCCACCAGCCCATAAACCACACCAGACTGTCGTTTTTTTCGAGATGCATCGGTAATTCATGTATGGCATGTGGCTGTTCATCACTTCAGATGCGACAGTTTGGCTTGTTTACGTATCCAATCAGCAAGAATCGAGCCTCATCGCCAAACACAATTTTTCGATAAAACAGCGGATTTTCATTGAGCTTTTGTAAGGCCCATTCACCAAAAATTAGACATTGTGGTAGGTCATTCGGCTTCATTTCCTGCGTGAGTTGAATTTTATAGGCTTTCAAACCCAAATCGACGTCTAAACTTGTGGTTGAGTAACACACGCCCAATCGCTGAGAACGGCGACGAATTGACATTTCACGATCGTCATTAACACTGATCGCTACGGCTGCAATATTTTCTTCGGTACGCACTCTACGCGTGCGAGTCGATGGTTTTATGTCCAACAAAGTAAATTTGGTGCGAAATTTGGAGATAACAGCACGAATTGTTGATTCAGCAGGTTGATTATGACGACCATAAAATGATCGTATCAAACGATGCACATTTGTCACAGAGCACGAATTTTGATAATAAATTTCAACGATTTGCAATCGTTGCTCGTTTGTTAGTCTTTCCATGATGAAATGACAGAGTATACTGTACACTTTTCACTTTGACAGATGACGTTTGGACGCCATTACCAACCGGTGCTGCCAACCTGAAAAACTTAAATCTTAAAAAATCATTAATAACATTATCCGTTTAGTGGCAAAGCTGTCAGCTGTTAAATAACTGTCATCTGAAGTGCTGTTTATTTAGTGAAAGGTTTGTCACTTACGAATATGGATCACTTAGTAACCGAAGAACACATAAAAATAGTTAAAACTTACTACAAATTCAAATGTGGGCACTTTTCGTGCATTAGGGAGTGATTATGGTCGTCACGTCTGTTAGTGAAAGCGTAGCGGATAAACCAAATTTCAATTCAGAGCGCTAGAGCTGTATGATAACCGAATTTTTTTTGGCCTACAATTGAAGGTTATGAGAAGTTTCCAGAGAGCGTAATTTCATGTTTTGTCGACATCAATTGGCTACCAAGATCGGGGCTATGTCAAAAATCGTGTTTAGACGGATAATTCCAAACCGTTGGAGCATTTGAAAATCAACATTCGTCAAGTTATCGCCCAGATACCGCCCGAAATGTGCTAATGTGATCGAAAACCACATCAAAATTATCCACTGCTGCAACCAATTCAGAGGCGGTCATTTAAAAGACATTGTATTTTGTACATAATGGCAAAGTCCAAGCATTATAATGAAATAAAAGTTTCATCAAAATCGTAGCTTTGTTTGTGTTTTATTTAACTTTACTTTTGAAACCGAAAAATGGATATTTCGGTATAAATTAAAAAGCGAACATAAACCGTGAAAGTTTAAATTTTTTGTTGGAAAAGCAAAACAGTTGTTTTTTACGCGCCCATTTATCCAAAGATGAGTCGATATATCTTGCACGAAATTAAAGACAGCCCGCGTCACTTCTAGCAATTCATACGGTAGTAAAAACGTTGGTCTTACAAGGACTAACTTTGTTTTTCCATAAGACGAATTACTGAATTCGTTCGAAAAGCAAATGAACAACTTTTCGAATTCACCTTTGATATTCGAGTATATTGTAGTTTTGAAGGGGTTTTATCTTTATTTTGTAGGGTTACCATAAAATTTTTGTGCTTACCAACCGTGAAGGGATATTGAAAATATATATGTAATGGTAACATTGTTGGTGTTTTATAGTTGACGAACCTTTTCGTAAGATTTATAAAAATCTTGTTAATAACGCTATCGTTTATAGACGATTCGTTCGTCTACAGTTTTGAACATTCTTTGGAAACAGGCTATAAATCCGCCTTTGAATAAATCGAACTTTTTCTGTTTTCTTTATAAATTCTTTACAATTTAGTTGTTGATTAAATGGTTATCCTAGTTTTATAGCGATCGAAGTCATCATATTGTGTATAGGAAAAAGATGTTTTAGTTACGCTCACTTATCTTGTGCTAAACCGATTAACCTCTCGGAGACAGCGATATTATTGAATTTAGTACCTCTAACAACCATTCGAGCCATTCTTCATTCCTTATTCTTAAACGATTTTTATAACACAAAAAGAAGTCCTTATGGAAGCCTTTTTGGAGGAAGGCGCAGTAGAAGTTGTTGTACATCCAAAATATGCAGTCTGGTATGTCTTTACATTATATATCGGATATGCAATATCAGTTCTAAGTTATTAAGTACTGACTGGCGTCCAGTACCGTTTACAATAGTTATGAGATATTGAAATCCGAAAACGTGATAACTGTTTGAGAATTAGTTTTATTCCAAAACTTATTACAAACTAAAATATCTTTGTCTTAGAATTGAACACAAATATTACTGGCCGTCTATCAGTACATTACTTTTACAACCAAGCGAATTATTCTAAAAAATGAACTTTACAAACTACTTCCAATTAATTAAAAACATAGCACCATGACGTCACAAGGAATGGGGGCAGGACACAAACCGCGTTAACCGCAATTTTAAGAAATGCATAGCACACGGCCACAAAATGGTCTAAATCCTAAAGGAACAAACGAGGTTTATTCGCAAACATGAACAATAAAAACTGGTAAATATGACGTAACTCAAAAGGTCACGGAATTCGCAAAAATTTAGGCAAATTACGATAGTGCAAATGTGCCCATAAACTAGCGAAATATGTGTGCTATCATTGTGTAAATAATCAGCTTTTGCCTTAACGTCTGCTAAAAGGACAATGCATTCTAAGTAGAAACCACCACGTAAACATATGACGATTCTATAACCATCTCACTTAAAGGATCGTGAAGGTGGGAAATAAAGAATACTATAATGAGAGAGACGGAAATTAAGGTAGACCAAGAGCGGCGCAAAATATATAAAAGGCAAAACTGACACAACAATTAAGACAATTAAATGAAACAAATGTTGGTCTGCAGGACAATGTGCAATGATATGATGCTGGTTTCTTGATGCTGACGACAGCACCGCATATATTTTAGATGTGGCACGAGCCATGTGCACGCACACACTAAAGACACACTGAATATGAAACACTAAGCCATCATTTTCGTCCTCAACATCATCCTTTGTGTCATACAGGAAAACATTATTAAAAGGAAACAAAAGTAGGTTGTTCCGCACTCTCACACAGCGACAAAGAGAGCGTCAGTAGTGAGGCAACAGTCTTTGAACAGCTGACAGCTGTTTACTGGATCCTGTCATGTTTGTCCTATTGATTTTGTTGTTTATATTTTATAAAGGAGCACCAACAGCCACCACAAATGTGCTCAACATCACATATGAGAGATAAGTTGAGTTGAAGTTGTTCATTAAAGGGGAGATATAAGGATCCCCTAGTTTACGAGAGTGGCGTGTTAATGTTCGGGAAATAATGCCAAAATGTAACGCATCTATGTCGTGAGTGTCTTATATGAAAAATACTACGTAAACGTTCTTCATATGTAAACGTTCTTCATATGTAAAAGTGTTGGAGTAGAAAATTTGTCATGTAGAAAAGTATATACGACAAATATGCATTCTTCCACATAGAGTTTTGTGTCATTGGAAATTTGTCTTAAAAAAAGGATACTTTTCACATAAAGATCCGTCTCTGCACTTTCTTCGTAAATAAAAAAATGTCTAAGTGGACCTTTTAGTAGAAAATTGAGATACTTCATATAGGAAATTTAATACACTGCTATTGAGAAGTCCACGAAGGTTTTATGTGAGTCTCGCCGTGAAGGTCTTGACCAGGGTGTGCGACACACTGGACATATTACAATGCGATGGCCAACGCCTCCCTGGGATAGCTAAGTAAAACTTGAACTATCTAGGAAAAGGGGCTGACAATTTTGGTACTATCGCAATTCTCAACCCTTTCTTCGCTGCCAGGAGATGCCAAATTGATTATGCTAGTATGGAACATAATCCCTATTGGCGGAGGTGAGGCCTATCTTACCACCTCTGCTACTCTATGGGTCGGTAGCACACGGTTACAATGCAACTCCACATTCGAGCACAAAGTCTCTACCAGCGATTTTGCTATCAACCACAACCCACGTGATGCTCCCACTTAGGGTTCTACACCAAATGATCAGGCGGGAACTCAGTCCCGGGGCCTCCTGATCCCCACGCTACCGGTCAAACTCACAAGCAAAACTACTACCAAATTGTGCTTTATACACCACACTTTACGGGATTGATCGCCCTGTGGCAAAAGAGTACAGACTGGACATTTTTACATACCTGCAAGCACGAAGACCCCAGGCAGATGGAACGGTCGATACTACATTGCAAGGATGCAGTACCCTCACCAGTGGGAGACGGGGAAAACTCAAAACTCCTTCCGTTCGACGACGATGAACGGCAACTATGAAATATAGACATAGGAAAACCCCATGCCTGTCTGTACCCCTTGAGAGATCAAAAAGGTACAGATGACAGGACGAACACGAGACCTGCCCGTGTGTATCCCTATTACTCCCGGTACCAGACAAAGCCTCTGGTCAAACTGTGTAGCTAATCTACTCCCAGTTTCAACTCCTTGCGGTCCAGTTACTGATTCCCTTGCACACGAGCAAACAGCTGCCGACTATCAGGCTGAATGGGATTGTGGGTTCAGCATGATCCGAACAGTTCCGCAGCCGGTCAACCCTCAGGTCAGACTGCCTTGGAAAGATCAGCAGACCCACTTCCCACAACTACGTCGTAGGAGCCCTACGCCGAGCAAACGCTCTGGAATCAAACACCGTTGCTGTAGCCAAAGCGTTCTGGATAGAGAGCATATTGCTGACTATCCAGGCATCCCCTGACCTTGTTAATCGCTAATTCCTGGAGGTCCCTTATATCTGCATATAACGGATATTCGCACAAAACGTGCACAACAGTTGCACGGCTCGCGATCGGACAGGGCTCTCTTATGCAGAAAGGCATTGAGTGACCCATGTCCCGTCAGCAATAAACCAAGACAGAGGTTAAAACCAAAGTCAGGGTTTCTCTCAACGAACCTAACATCTGGCAAAAACCTAAATGTAGCAAGTCCGTTTTGACTCTCTTCCCAACATGTTTGCCATCTCGACAAGACACATTCGTCCAAGAGCCCCCTAAGCTTAGCCCTACTCATGCTCTCTACCATTTCAATGGGCCAGTCCGTTGCCGCCAGTGCATACCCTTAACTGGTCTTGAATTCCGTCGCAATACGGATTGCAACAAGATCCAGCGGAGCAGCACCTGAAGGGCCTCTGTCGAAACTGTTCGACATACTGGCATACAAGCCAATAACACCACTCTCTGATAAAAGAGGATCTTGCGGTATCCGAATGCAGACTTCACCGATTCGTACCACACATAATCATTTGCAATTTAGACGCGCTTTAGCACTTTTCATATAGAAAAGTAGCCATTTTTCACATAGAAAAATGTCTGAGTAGAAATTTTAAATGTAGAAACATAAAGTAAACAGCTTTTCATGTGGAAATATGTTCGAATAGTTTTTTTTATATAGAAACATGTTTGAGTAGATTTTTTTTGTATCGAAACTTTTGTGAAGGGGTATTTTTCAAACAGAACATTTCGAGACCATTAATTTTAAATGTAGAAAACGACGTTTTTCTTGTAAAAAATTGTCTTAGCGGATATATTTCATATAGAAAAATGTCTGTGTAGATACTTTTCATATAACAATTAGTGCGGATAAACAATTTTGATATCTCAAATTGGTTAAGTAGATCTTTTTTATATAGAAAATTATATGAGTACACATTTTCACATAGAAAATTGTCCGAGTGAACGTTTTTCGTATAGAAAATTGTGTGAGCGGGCATTTGTCATATAGAAATCGTCTGAGCGGTCATTTGTCATACAGAAAATTGTAAGAGCTGGCTTTTTTCATATAGAAAATTGCCTGAGTGAACATTGAAAATTATGTGGGTGTAGAGTGTAGAGAAAATATTGCCTACGAGGTCCTTCTTTATATATAAAATTCTCTGAGTGAACATTTTTCATACAGAAAATTGCCTATGTGAACACTTTTCATATAGAAAATTGTCTAATCCCATATTTTTGACATAGAAATTTGCTTGAGTAAACATTTTAAATATGAAAAATTGTCTTAGGGGTTTTTTTTCATATAGAAAATTGCCTGAGTGAACATTGCATGTATAGAAAATTATGTGGGTGCAGAGATTTGTATAGAAAATTGTCTATGAGGACCTGCTTGGTATAGAAAATTCTTTAAATGAAGATTTTTCATATTGAAAATTGTCTATGTGAACACTTTTCATATTGAAAATTGTCTATGTGAACACTTTCCATATAGGAAATTGTTGAAGCCGATATTTTTGTCATAGAAAATTGTTTGAGTAAACATTTTAGATATGAAAAATTATCTTAGTGGACATTTTTTGTATAGAAAATGATCTAAATGGTGTTTTCCATATAGAAAATTGTTTAAGCCGATATTTTTGTCATAGAAAATTGTTTGAGTAAACATTTTAGATATGAAAAATTATCTTAGAGGACATTTTTTGTATAGAAAATGATCAAAATGGCCAGTTTTGATATCACAAATTGTCTGAATGGCCATTTGTCATGTGTACAAATGTATCTTTTACGCAGAAAATATAAAAATATCTGTGTAGATCTTCTTCATATAGAAAAAGTCGGAGTAAGAAAGGAGATTTACGCGGACTTTTTCCATAGAGGATACTTTTTATAACAAAATTTTGGAGAAATAGCAATCAAACACTTTTCTATATGAAAAGTACCCAATCGCAAGCTTTTCCTAGTGAAAATTGTCTAAGCAGCAACTTTGTTAATGTACAGAGTATTTACTCAGATAGCTGCCTTTGTGGACTGTTTTCTTCTATATGTGAATAACACACATATTTCTACATGAAAAATGTGCCTTCAGTTCCTTTTCTATAAGAAAACTGTGTATTCAGTTCCAATCTGTCCACACTTTTCTTTATAGAAAATGTGTACTTCGAAACTTTTTATACGAAAAGTGTGCACTCGGAAGCTTTCATATTCAAAAAGAGTGTAACCTCAAACTTTTTACTCCGATACTTTTCTATATATAAGGGTTTCTATTGCATGAAAACTATCTTTACTTGCATAAAAATTATCTTCTAAGAAAATATCCTATAACACATCTATTATATATGGAAAATGTCTACTTAAACAGTTTCCTAAATATGAGAGGTGTTTACACAATTATGTTTCCTTTTATAAGTATTTACTCAATAACTTTCCTTTCCAAACTTGTTCCACCAGCCCTCGAAATTGAAAACTTGGTTCCAATAACGATCGTAATAGATCATATGCAAGACTCGTGTGCGTATGCATCGACTTATATATATATTTACGATTTATTCATCCGTTGATAAATAAAAAGGTTTTTAATCTTCAAATTCGATGTGATCCAGCATATGCGGATGATAAAATTGTCTTAGGTTGCTACCACATCCGTTTTTTATAATTGTGCTTCTTTATGCCACCGACCGGAGTATCCAGTTGTTGCTCCTTATTCTGTTGCTGTTTATATATATATAAAAGTAGTTGAAGTTGTATATCCTGTTTCCTTTGTTTCCTCATGAAGACACGAAGAAATTAAGCATTTTTTATGGAATTTTTATACGCAAGTAATGCAAGTTTTATAGGTGGTAAATTCAACTACTTGTGTAGTGGAAACAACAAATAAAAGACGAAAGATAAGAACTTGTTCCTTATTCTGTGTACGACGACGTGGAAAAGAAAACATTTACGAAAGGAACACCAGTAATGGTATCCTTGAACACCTTTGCTAAAACAAGAGGAGAACATTGTCTGTTGCATTTGTGTTTGGAATACAAGAGATAATGAAGAAGAAGTATTAAATTTTTTTTTTAATTGGTTGCTTTCCCAACACGTGTATTGTAATAAGGAAAATACGCTGATTTATGGAGGTGGTTAACGAAGAAGAATATAATGATTTCTTGTAAGCACTGTAAACACAAGTCAGATTGTAATAAGTTTAAATCTATAGATATCAAATAGCACATTAAGCATTAACCGTATATCAAATACCTTGTGGGTGTTGTGATTTTAAGCTCTGGTTAACAATACTGTTCCAACTCTGCGGTTACGGAAATTTCAATAAATTTGATATTGATTCGACGTTAAAAATTTTTAGCTTTAATGTGTTATCGTTTGAATACTTTCAGCAATCATAAATAGTCTTTGTAAACCAATCTTTCTCACTACTGCCGAATACTTCTCAGTTCGATCTATTCTGCCTTAAAATAAATGTCTAAATTTTAATTTTCAACCATTCCCTCCCAACATACGGATATGTGTGAGAATTTTCAAAATGTAAATTATTATAGGACTCTTTTTTTCTCCTATCGACGGAATATATAAATCATCAGGGAGGAATACATAAATTGTAAATTAGCCCCAAGAGATGTAATCTTAGGGGAACAAGTTAAGATGTTTTACATCTAGAATTTGGAAACATATTTAAAATCGAATGTTAACACTTGTAGTGTTCTACAATGGTGATGCGTTGAAAAATAGTGCCACCCACCCCAACTGGCAGCGTGTGAAACTTGAAATTTTGTAATTAATATGGGTTGACTAATTTATGATGCAGATCATGAACGAAGTTTTTGTTTTATCATTATTTGTACATTTCTGGGGGAAAATCGGCATTTACCAGAGCGGTTCTAAAACTGGCCGAACTGACACGTAGGTGATGCCAGTAATTTCAAAAAAATATTTCGATGCAAAGTGGCACCCTTATCAAACATATGTTTTAAGTTTCAAGGTGGCACGTTTTTTTAGTATTTTTATTTGAGCCGTCAAAAATAAACGATCTCAATGGAAAAAATTGGTCACCGTTATATAATTCAATATTTCCATTTGAAAGGTCTTAGCCCAACCAATATTAAAGACGAGTCAGACTCTACTCTGGGTAGTCTGCTCCTTCCTTTACGTCTGTAAAATATTGGGTAGCAGAGTTTAAACGAAGCTGTACGAGCTGTCAAGGCGAACACTGTAGTGGGCGACCAATTGAGGTATCCTCGGCAAGAAAATCCACAAAATGGTATTGGATGATCGTCGGCTAAAGGTGCGTGAGCTTGCTGAAGTAATAGTCATTTCAGCAAGTGCTAAACGTGAATCGTATATTGACTGAAAATTTTAAGACAAGAAAGCTGTGCGCAAGATGGGTGCCGCGCTTGCTTTCAATAGAGCAAAAACAGCGTTGTGAAGATGTTTCAGTAGAGTGTATGGCGATATTTCACGGCAATAGAGCCGAATTTTTGCGTCGATTTACATATAACCACGGATGCGACATGGGACCACCACTTCACACCTGAGACCTGAGAAAAGAACAGTTAAAGCAGTAGACTGAAATGAGAGAACTGCGTTTAAAGAAAACGAAGACGGTTCCAGCACCCAAGATCATAACGTTTGTTTTTTGGAATGCGCATGGAATTATTTTTATTGATTATCTTCAAAAAGGAATCATCAATGGGGAATATTATGCTAATTTACTGCAGCATTTAGGCGAAGAAATTATGGAAAAAGACTGCATTTGGCGTATAAGAAAGTCTTGTTTTATCAAGACAATGGTCCAGTTCACACATCCACTGTTGCGATGGCCAACATTTATGAATTAAAATACGAATTGCTTCATCAAGCACTTTATTCGCCAGATTTAGCCAGCTCGTACTATTTTCTATTTGCAAATTTAAAAAAGGTGTTCAATGGTTAAAAATTTGCCAATAATGAGGAGCTAAAGGAGCTCGATAGCTCCTTTAAGTTGAAATATAAAGAAAATTGTTTCCAATTTTTTTTGTGTCTTCCTTTACTAGGTTGGATAGTTTTGGGATTGCCCTTTTATAACTAACTTTTCAAAATGAAATCTTTAGTATGTTATTTTTCGATTTATGTATATTAGAATGCCTAGACTTATTCCTTCCCAAAGTTAAGACAATTTTCTTAGTCATTCACAAAATGTATTTGCATTAGATGCTGTTATCGCAAGCTCTACCCTTTTTGAAACACCTCTAAAGATACGGGTTTCCTTAAATAAAGTATTCGGCTCTCTATTTGTGCTGCAAATCTAGCCAGGTATTCAGATTTAGGCGCTGGAAATGTTACCAACTTCATACTACTAATAATAGAGCGCTTATTTTTTGATAAGCAATCTGTTATTTTGCATACGGAAGCATATCGTTTTACGTCACATAGAAAAAAGCTATCGAAATAGAATTTAAACCCTACAGCGTTACTGATTTGTATTTAACTGGGAAACCACAATCGGATATTTACGTGTGAACAAAATATTTGTATCACATCGCAGTTCAATTAGTGACAAATTTTAATGTGTCTGCTCATAGCATGGCTCACATGTTGAACTACCATTGTAGCCCTACAAAATACAAAAAATTCAATATTTAACATCTGCACAAAAGGCAGTTCTCCTAGTAAGAGCAAAGGTGTATAAACACTTACTCGTTGATGGAGAGCCTGAAAATGAGATCTTTTCTGAGGAAAACGTGTTTTCGTTTTAGGAAAATGGAAACAAACAAAACGATTGTGTTTAGGGTGCGAATCAAAAAACAATTTAGACTAGCGGATTACTCTGCGAAAGCAAGCGTTTATATCATTAATGGTTTGCGTCGTAACTGCCACAGGACGTTCACTGTTCATTCTCGTCGAATAGAGCGTAAAGGTAAATCAACAAATCTAACGCGGAAAAACTTTAAAAAATCCTTTGTTACCTTGGACCCATAAATAATTCAATAGAAAAACCATTGGACGTTTCAGTAAGGCTCGGCATCATCCCATAAAGCCCATGAAACACAAAGTATTTTACAAGAAAAACTTCCCAGTTTCGTTGTTTCACAACAATGGCCAGCATATTCCCCGCACCTCAACCCAGTGAATTTTTTCTTATGGTCCACTCCGGAGCCTAAAGTATCAACTAAAAGATATGTGGCGGTCAAAGCCTTAATGGATGTTTTTCGGCGAATCAATGAGCCAATTTACTATAAAGTCATCCCGGACAAACTCGATAATATTTATCGAATAGTAAAATATTTTTCTTAAAATTTGAGATCCTTTTAAGGTATACTAAAGTTTTTAAATAAAATAAGCTAACAATTGACAAAATTACATAATTTTTAATTGGTAACACTTGCTGTTTAATTACATATCACGATTTTACAATCTTTGAGTTAGCATAGCTCAGTAGTGCAAAATGATATAGTGATTGTGATGATTGACTTCGACAAACAAACAGCAAGCCAATAGAATTTGAGTTTGGCAACTGAACGTTATTAAATATTGTTAACATTTTCGATAATTGAATTTGTTTAAAAAATTTTTCCAATTTTTGGAATTGACACTCTTTACCAAACAATCAATTGAATCACTATTTTTTTATTGCATTTTCCCTTTAATTTGTTGTAAATCAACTTCATTTTCTATATGCAGTTTGCCCATTCTTTTTTCTAAGTTTAATTTCAAAATAGATTGAAATGCTATGAAATGAATGAAATGCAAAACATGTATTCTCCATGGATATCCTATATATGCTTATGTACAAAGTAAAATGAAATTAAATTATTAATGAAATTATTAAATTATATGTGAGTTTCTACCAAAAAATCTCCGACTTTTCGGCTTATTATTTTTCAAAATAATGCAAATATTTTATGTCTATAAAGTAAATTTAAAGTAAAACAAACAATAATATTACATGCCAAAATGTTGATTTCTTAACATCGTCTCCTTTTATCTCAATACTCATGTGTCCACATTTTAGCCTGCTTCATTATTCATTTTCCGGTTTCAAAAGTAAAGTTAAATAAAACACACATAAAGCTATGATTAAGAGTAAGCTTTTATTTCATTATTACGCTTAGACTTTGCTATTGTGTACGAAACGCAAATGTCATTTAAATGACCGCCTCTGGATTGGTTGCAGGAGTAGATCCTTTTGAGGTAGTTTTCGACCACTTGTTCGCATATTTCGGGCGGTATGATGGCGATAACTTGACGAATGTTTATATTCAAATGCTTCAACGTTTCGGGATTATCCGCGTGAACACGGTCTTCGGCGTCGCCCCACAAAAAAAA
>JAHXMU010026488.1:250752-271178 GCA_019455685.1 Philornis downsi
TTCTGCTCCTGCTGACGGTATTTGAACAAAATTTGGTACATCGGTTTGGTGTACATATCTTAAGTGCTGCTGCAAATATGGGCGGGATTGGACAATGGGGAGTGATACCTCCTATACAAACCACAAATTAAAAAGCAATTATTTCTGCTCCTGCTAACGGTATTTAAACAGAATTTTGTATTTCGGTTGAGTGAACATATTTTAAGTTCTTCTGCAAATATAGGCGTTTCTTATTATAATAGACCGATTGGCATGAAACATTTCCTATAAAAATAAAATTTGAAGGCAAAGCAACGTTTGGCGGGTCGGCTAGTTTTAAATAAAACACAGATATTTAAAAAAAAAAAAATTGTGAAATTTTATTATATCGTAAAATAGACAGAATGAGGTTATGTATGGAACAACACATCGGGCAGATGGCCACCGTGGCTTTGCTGGCACACACGCGATTTTTTACTGAAATTTTCAATAATGGTTTTGCATAAATGCTGCGGTATTTCATTAATGCAGCGTCCAATTTCCTCTTTTAAGACTTGAGTCGTCGTCGGCTTATTCGCGTAAACCATCGACTTCAAAAAGTCCCAAAGAAAACAGTCTAATGTTGTTAAATCTCACGATCTAATCGACCAATTCTGGTCTCCAAAACGCGAAATAACACGACCGGAAAATGACTGATGCAGCAATTGAATTGTTTCTCTGGCTGTATGACATGCGGCGCCGTCATGTTGATACCACATGCCCTCCACATTCATTTCTTCAATTCTAGGCACGAAAAAACTGGTTATCATTTCACGATACCGAACGCCATTGACTGTTTGCGCTAGACAATAATTCCTCCAGCCCAAAATTCACACCACACAGTGACACGTTGAGGATGCATTTGCTTCTCGTGAATCACTCGGGGATTTTCCTCACTCCAAATGCGGCAATTCTGCCTATTGACGAAGCCACCAAGATGGAAATGGGCCTCGTCACTGAAGGTGATTTTGTCGGCAAAATCAGCATTTTCATGTTGTCTCTCCAATACCCCATTAACGAACTCCCTTCGCTGTCCATGGTCAGCTGGCTTCAGTTCCTGAGTCAATTGAACTTTGTATGCATGAAGATGCAAATTTTTCGCCAAAATTCGCTGCACAGTGGATTTGGAGACACCAATTTGCTGAGCTCGGTGTCGAATTGAAGTGGATGGAGTTTGAGCGACATCATCACGTACAGCTGCGACATTTTCGGTCGATCGACCTGGTCGAAGGCGCGTTGTTGTCTTTACATCACTAACAGACCCAGTTTTGGCAAATTTATCCATTAATCTCTTTACAGTTGACTCTTTTGGAGCATTATTGTGACCCCAAATTGATGACAATTTGCAAACTGTAGCCGCAAAACTTTCACCATTTTGGTAAAACAATTTCACAATGAGAATGCGTTGTTCATTCGTGTAGCGCTCGATTTTTACTAACCCCGTACCTTCTACTAGCAAACAATAACAATTGTTCAAATGTCAACCAATGACACTTCGAATGGCACCAAATTTAAATCTTGCGTTCTTGTTGGGACACCCTTTAGGATCATTTCATCTCGAATTATAGAGCAGATGCTGAAAGCGTATATTTTAAAGCAGAAACGCATGTGGTGTCACTGGCAAACACAAAAAAGCCCTTGAGTGGGCATTAAAGAAACATAGCAATTGTTTCAGCCTTGTTGAGGGATGTTGCTAAATGAATTTACATACTCCATTGTTAATTAATTGTAAAAATAATGAATTGCAAATCATAATATGCAAATTGTTTTTAACAACTTTTACCTTTAGTGGTTGTTTTAAAAATGATAATTAATTAATTTTTTTTAAGAGGTGGTTCGAAAATTACACCGCAGTTGTTCAGCCGTGCCATTGAGGACATTAAGCTAAATTTAGAAATATAACATTAAGCTAAATTAAAAATCTTTATACATATGGTCGAAAAAATAAGTACACCTGCTTATTTTTGCTTCATGTTTAATTTTAGTTACTTTAACGCAAAGTAAACATGGCAATTCTTTTTTATTTAAATAACTTTATAATGGTAATGCCTTTAAAAATAAAAACAAAACTGGCGCTTCTCCGTTGTTTTCATCGTGAGTTAGTTTTGTTCAAGTGTGATTTCAGTACTTGGTCAAAATAATAAATACATTGCTAAATTCTTCAGTATTGTCGCAGTCTGCTGTAGTCTTTTTGGAAAAGCTACTTATTTTACTGTTGTTTATCTTTATTCATAACAAAATATTTTCTTTAAAAAAAAATCAGCCATGGGTCAAAAAAGTCATTGTTCCCCGGAGGAGAGAAAAATTATTTCAAGACTAAGAGAAAGTGGCCAAAGTTTTCGTTCTATAGCAGAAACTATGAATTGGTCGCTATCTTTTGTATAAAATGATTTAAAGCCTTAAAGGTTTGTCGAAACTCGCGGAAGACCCAAAAAAACTTAAAAAAACAACAGATATCCGTATTGTAACACTTGCGAACAAGGACCCGTTTGTGTCTTCAAGAGCGATTTCAGCAGAAATTGGAAACGTAATTTCATCGAGAACGGTTCGTCGTAGACTACAAGAAGCACATTTACCAGGACGGATAGCCAGGAGAGTTCCTTTGCTTAGACAAAAAAAATTTAAGGGGTAGATTGGCGTTTGCAAGAAGTCATTCCAATTAATCCGGAGGAGACGATGAAAGAAATGGCGAAACATTTTGTGGAGCGATGAAACAAAAATTAATGTATTTGGAAACGGCTATGCTCGGAATGTTCGACGCTCTAAGGGTAAGGAATTCCATGTTCGCTTTACAAAGAAGACGGTCAAGACCTATCGGATGAATATTCGACCTATCGGATGAATATCACGCCAAAGCTGAAGCAAGTGCGCCAAAGTTACCTTAAAACAATGTCTACGCTGACTGCTTTCTTTGATTATTGTATATTATAAGTTAGTAGTTTCTTCTGCCGAGATATATGGGATTATCCATTTAGTGGTTTCAAAACCGCCGGTCTGGCAAGGCTGTCAGGTGTTAAATACCTGACATCTGAAGTGTTATTTACTTAGTGCAAGTTCATTTACTAATATAGATCGTTTAATAACCGAAGAACGAGTAAAAATGGACAAAACTTGTTACAAAAGTGGTGATTGAAACGAGGACTTTCAATCGAACAAAATTTTCTTCAGCGATAAAACTCATTTGTCACTCGGTGGTTACGTCAACAAGCAAAATTGTCGCATATGGGGCTCGGAGAACCCAGAAGTGATTGTAAAAAGCCATTGCATCTGGAAAAAATGGCTGTTTGATACTCATTACGGTCTGGAGATGTCACTGGGCCGTATTTTTTGAAAACTACGTCAAAAGGATCAACTGCTGGAACCAATCCATAGGCGGTTATTGATATGGTACATAATGGCACTTGCGAAGAAGGACCCGTTTGTGTCTTCAAGAGCGATTTCAGCAGAAATTGGAATGTAGTTTCAATACTACAAGAAGTACATTTACCAAGACGGATAGCCAGAAGAGTTCCTTTGCTTAGACAAAAAAATGTAAGGAATTCCATGTTCGCTTTACAAAGAAAACGGTCAAGCGCGGGGGCGGCAATATTATGGTCTAGGCTTGTTTCTCATGGTATGATGTCGGTCCGACACATCGAACTACCGACATTATGACCAGAGTCCACTACAAAGATATATTGGAAAATACGATGTTGAACTGTTCTGTGAAAAGTATGCCTCTTAGATGGACATTCCAGTAGAATAACGATCCGAAGCATACTTCTAAGTTGGTAAAGGATTGATTCCAACATAATAATGTTGGTCGCCTTGACTGGTCAAGTCAATATCCGAACTTAAATCCAAATCTTGGGGAAAGTTGAAACAAAGAATTGGAATGGAGGTTCTTAAAAATAAAGATCAGTTATGGAATTTTGTTCAAAAACCTTGGTATGAAATATCAGTAGAAACCTGTAGGAAGCTTATCGCCAGTATGTCAAAAAGAGTCAAAAAAAATAATTGAAAATTATTTAACGAAACTCAGCCAAACTCAGCACAAGAAACTTAATTTTTTTACTTTTTTTGCTTATTTTAACTAAATGTACTTATTATTTTGTCCAATGTTTTTTGACTAATTTCTTACTTTTTGAAAAATACTGAATTTCATTTTTGTTTCTTGTTATTGTTTTAGTATTTATTTTATTTCTAATGTTATAACAAAAGAAATTAGTGTTTGTTTTCTCTTTTAATTTAAATAAATGTTCGTCTGCGAGCCTTTAAAAAAAATGTAGGGTGTACTTATTATTTTGACCATATGTGTAGTTGTGAAATTTAAAAAGCCAGGAAGAATAGGCTTTAATGAAGGATGCTCCTATTTATAGAGATGGCTTCATCTGTTATCGGAACTTTGTGAATGTAAAATATATGTATACGCCAAAATGTCATGGGCGTCATAATGTTTGTTTCTCGTTTAAGATCATTTTTTCAGAAGGTTTTCTCATGACAACATCTCAACATGGAAAGGTTTAGCTGTATATTACCAACATTTTTCATTTTATAAAGAGTATGTTTCGCGCGTCTCGAGAACATAATCTATCAACCCAACGCCCAAAATTATAAACCTCATTTTCGTTATAAAGATGGCCGGTCGACCTTCTCAATTAGCAGCGTCACTTTCCAGTCTGTCTTTAGAACCTTAAAAGGTTTACAGAAGATCCATTGTCCTCGGCTAAAATTATGTTCAGCGATGAGGCCCATTTTGTTTAAACAGTAGATTACTCTCAAACAACGAATAAATAGTGCAAAGCTTAGGAAAATATCAGAATAGTCCGATTTTCCCACAGGCAACTACTTCAACAAGCAAAATTGTCATATCTGAACCAAAAGGCAACCCGAACAGATTCAAGAGTTTCCATTACATTTACACTATTAATAAACTATTAAATAAAAGAGAACGAATACTCTTTTATACGGCAGACCACAATATGTTGTTGTTTCAATTTACATTGATGACATATAAGGGGTGTCCCAACAAGAAGGCAAGATTTAAATTTGGCGCCATTCGAAGTGTCATTGTTTGACATTTGAACAATTAATATTGTTTGCTAGTAGAAGGTTTGAGGTTAGTAAAAATGGAGCGCTACACGAATGAACAACGCATTCTCATTGCGAAATTGTTTTACCAAAATGGTGAAAGTTTTGCGGCTACAGTTCGCAAATTGCGATCAATTTGGGGTCACAAAGTCAACTGTAAAAAGATTAATGGACAAATTTGCCAAAACTGGGTCTGTTAGTGATGTAAAGACAACAACACGCCTTCGACCAGGTCGATCGACCAAAAATGTCGCAGCTGTACGTGATGATGTCGCTCAAATTCCATCCACCTCAATTCGGTACCGAGCTCAGCAAATTGGTGTCTCCAAATCCACTATGCAGTGAATTTTGACGAAAGATTTGCATCTTCATGCATTCAAAGTTCAATTGACTCAGGAACTGAAGCCAGCTAACCATGGACAGCGAAGGATGTTCGTTAATTGGATATTGGAGAGATAACATGAAAATGCTGATTTTGCCGATAAAATCATCTTCAGTGACGAGACACATTTCCATGATGGCTTGATGGCTTCGTCAATAGGCATAATTGTCACATTTGGGGTGAGGAAAATCCTCGAGTGATTTACGAGAAGCAAATGCATCCTCAACGTGTCACAGTGTGGTGTGGATTTTGGGCTGGAGGAGTCATTGGACCTTTTTGTATGAAAATGAGGCATGTTAAGCGCAAACAGCCAATGGTGTTCGGTATCGTGAAATGATAACCTTTTTCTCGTGCCTAGAATTGAAGAAATGAATGTGGGCGTGGGAGGGCGTGTGGTTTCAACAAGACGGCGCCACATGTCATACAGCCAGAGAAACAATTCAATTGCTGCATCAGTCATCTAAATCTTGCGTTCTTGTTGGGACACCCTTTATATTATCTTAAAGCTCATTTGTATGCTGATGATTTGCAATTACTGGCTTATGAGAGGATTTTTTTCGTAACTTTCAAAATCATGTAAATAATGAGTTAAAAAATATGAGTCACTGGTGTGGATATAATATTATACATATAGGGTGATTTTTTACGATTAAGTTTTTCAGGTTGGCAACGCTGGTTGGTAATGGCGTCCAAACGTCATCTGCCAAAGTGAAAAGTGTGCAGTATACACTGCCATTTCATCATGGAAAGACTAACAAACGCGCAACGATTGTAAATCGTTGAAATTTATTATCAAAATTCGTGCTCTGTGACAAATGTGCATCGTTTGATCGACCATTTTGTGGTCATCATAATCGGCCTGCTGAATCAACAATTCGTGCTGTTATCTCTAAACCATAAACCATCGACTCGCATGCGTAGAGTGCGTACCGAAGAAAATATTGCAGCCGTAGCGACCAGTGTTAATGACGATCGTGAAATATCAATTCGTCGCCGTTCTCAGCGATTAGGCATTTGTTAGTCAACCACAAGGAAAATTTTACACGTCGATTTGGGTTTGAAAGCCTATAAAATTCAACTCATGCAAGAATTGAAGTCGAATGACCTACCACAACGTCTAATTTTTGGTGAAAAATTGTGTTCAGCGATGAGTGTCATTTCTTGCTGAAAGGATTCGTAAACAAACAAAACTGCCGCATCTAAAGTGATGAACAGTCACATACCATACATGAATTATGGATGCACCTCAAAAAACGACAGTCTGGTGTGGTTTATGGGCTGGTGGCATCATCGGTCTGTTTTTCTTCAAAGACGACCGTGGAAGAAACGTTACCGTCAACGGCGATCGATATCGAATCATGATACGGGATTTTTTTCTACTCCAATTGGCTGCGTTGAACTTGGTTGACATGTGGTTTCATCAGGACGGTGCAATATGCCACACTGCTCGTGAAACAATGGATATGTTGAGGGATGAATTTGGTGAGCAGCTTATTTCTAGATTTGGCTCTGTGAGTTGGCCCCTAAGATCTTGCGATTTAACGCCTCTTGATTATTTCTTGTGGGGTTATGTCAAGTCGTTAGTCTATATGGACAAGCCGAATACTATTGAAGCCTTACAGGATAACATAACATGCGTGGATTCGTGGAATACAGGCCGAAATGCTCGAAAAAGTATCGAAACATTGACCCCTTGCCTCGATGGCAAAATATTTGCCAACAATGAAGAGGTGGAGTCTGCAGTTTATGGCTATTTGAAGTAGTTTAAAAGATCTTACTATAAACAGAGTATAGAGGCTATTGAATATCGCTGAGAAAAAGTATATCGAGCTAAAAGGAGATTATGTTGAAAAATAAAGAAAAATTTTCCCAACTTCTTTGTGTCCTCTTTGTTAGGTCGGCTAGTTTTGAGGACATCCTCGTATATTTTATGGGAAAGATATCTATAAAAGGATTAAACACATGTATTGTTGAGTACATTAAAAGAGAGTTCAGAAGTAAGAACTTTTCTGCTTGCTTGCTGAAAAATAAGATAAATTTTTAATCAGCTACAAAATATTTAGTGGCATTCATAGCATACCAGCTACTGCATTTTGGTAACGGTAATAACAGTATGAATGTGTAGCATGAATGTGGTCTAATACTGCATCCAAAAAGTAAGATCAAAAATCATGCGGTGCTTATTATAGAATGATAGTTGAATTTCTCACTAATAACTCATGAAGAGCCAATGCAGTGCAATGCATTCTACTGAAACACCTTCACAACGCTGTTTTTACTCTATTGAAAGCAAACGCGGCACCCATCTTGAGCACAACTTTCTCATCTTTAAATCTTTGGTCAATATACGATGTACTCGTATAGCATTTTTTGAAATGCTTATAATTTAAGCTAGCTTACGCACCTTCAGCCCACGATCATCCAATACCATTTTGTTGATTTTCTTAACCGTGTCTGGCGTGGACACCTCAATTGGTCGACCACTATAGTGTTCATCTTGGCAGTTCATACGACCTCGTTTAAACTCCACTATTGTTACCCAATATTTTACAGTCGTAAACGAAGGAGCAGGAGCAGTTAGAGGAGCACTCCTCTAATTTGGCTGTAATATTGTTTGGAATGAGACCTTTCAAATGAAAATATCGAATTATATAACGGTGGCCAATGTTTTCCATGTCTACAAATTCACTGAAATCGTTTACTTTCGGTGGCTCAAATAAAAATTCTAAACAACTTGGTGTTTTGAAACTTAAAACATGTGTTGTATAAGGTTGCCTCTTTTCAACAAAATCATTTTTCTCAAACTACTTCCACCATCTGTATGTCAGTTCGGCTAGTTTAAGGACCGCCCTCACATTATTCACAACTTTAACATCTGCATAACCATTACAAATTAAAAGTAAAATTCTTTTATCAAGTTGTTAATTGAAAGAAAAAGAAGCGTAATTTTGCTCTCCAGAAAATTTACTTTTTTTTCGACTTAAAAAATTGCTAGGAAAAATCACAGCTGTTGTTTCGTTTGGTAACAAATAAATTAAGTTTCACTTTAAATTAACACCCCTAAAAGCCAGCCCCAGGATGCTGCTACAAACCCTAAAATGAATGTAACCAATTTCTTTAACGACTTCATTCTTCTCATTTCATTGTTCGGTCATTTTAAACTTTTTATGATATTTATTAAGAAGTTTTTTTTTTAAAAAGAGTTTTATTCTAAGTTCTTCGCTGTACAAAAAGAAGAACAAAAACTCTTAACACCACACATTTGTAGTTGGCTTAAACATTTATTTACACAGCTTGTTACTCTTATAACGGTTCAAAGACCAAACAAAAAAAGACACAGGAACATAAGACAAGACAAACAACAGACATAACCATTTTCAGACGTGCATCTGTTTTCTTTTGAATTCTTTTTTAGCTTCCCCTTCAGTTTTACCAAATCAATCGTAAACGTCGCAGTCATCAGTAGAATTTCCAATAAATCGAATTTCTGTTACGAAAATAACTTCATACCCTCAACAACGTGGATTGTAATCGCCATCGCCTTCTCTACCACCTCGTCATATTCGCCCGTCTGGATTACTCTCTTCCCCGAGTTGCAAATTGGTTATTGCCCAAAACTCTGGCATCATGAGGACGACATACTCGTACACATTAAAGCCGTTTTGCTGCAGCACTTTTGGTCTATTGGGAATGTTGTTGGTCTTATCCACATTCAGTCTTTTGGCTAATGGAGAATTCTATTCATCTGTTGATAGTTTGAAACAACTGGGTGGTATCGAATCAACACTATTGCAAAGCTACCGGAAATATTTGAAAGAGCAGCAGCTGGATTTGGAAGCACTGCGAAGGTAAAATAAAGACATATCTGGCAAAAGGTTAAAGGTATTTAACACAATCAAAGCTATACAACAACAACAGCAATAAGTGGAATTTGTAATACATCAAAACGAGAGAAAATTAAATTGGAAAAAAGGAAAACGTTCCACACCATTGAAGCAGTGACCTAAAAACAAAAGGAGTAGAATTTATGAAGGATATAAAGACAGGTTAAAGGTGTTGACGCACAGTAGTCAGAGGTGTTTTAGCAAATAACATTTTGAAAAAACAGCCGGTGTATAAAAAAAGAAAAAAAAAAAAAGAATATTTAACAATGCGCAGAATTGCACACTTTGAGAGAAATTAAAAGATACGATGGCGGTCCCAAAACTAGCCAACCTAACAAAGACACAAAAAAATTGTGAAAAATTTTCTTTATTTTTCAAAATAATCTCCCATTTAGCTCGATACATTTTTTACAGTCATATTCAATAGCTTCCATACCCTGTTTATAGTAAGAGCTGTCATACTGCTTAAAATAGCTATCAACCTCAGACTTCACTTTTTCATTGTCGGCAAACCTCTTACTACCGAGTCGTTGTTTCCATTTTTGAAATGGAAGGAAATCTGGCAAATAAGGTGTGTGATGAAGCAATTCTAACTTTAATTCATTAATTTTGGACATCGCAGTAGTGGATGTGTGAACTGGGCCATTACCTTGATGAAACAATACTTTCCTTTACGCCAAATGCGGCCTTTTTTCCATAATTTCATTACCTAAACGTTGTATTCAATTAGCATAATATTCACCGTCAATGGATTTTCCTTTCTGAAGATAATCAATAAAAATCATCCCAAGCGGATCCCACAAAAAAGACGCCATGACCTCGCCTGCAGATGGAACCGTGTTCGCCTTTTCTAGACATGATTCCCTCATTCCAATCCACTGCTATGACAATTCCTTTGTCTAGAGAGATATCGTTCGGGAAAACTATACCGAAAGTTTTTTTGTAACATATTTCTGAATTTGTTTTATCAATAACCGCCCCGTTTTTGCATACTGATTACTCTCTATTATTATTCTCTATTTGGGATCATACATTTAATGACATTTTATAAAGCTTCAATATTGTCAACTGCTGTAGTCTAATTGAGGAAAATATTCCAGCCAATATTTAAGCCGAGCTGGATTCTACTCCGGGGGAGTCTGTTTCTTCATTTACTACTATAAAATAGTGGATAGCAGAGTTTAAACGAGGCCGTACGAGCTGCCACGACGAACACCGTAGTGGTCGACCAATTGAGGTGTCCACGCCAGACATGGTTAAGAAAATCCACAAAATGGTATTGTGTGATCGTCGACATTACAAAAAGTTCTATACATCGTATATTGACCAAAGATTTGAAGATGAGAAAGCTGTGAGCAAGATGGGTGCCGCGCTTGCTTCCAATAGAGTAAAAACAGCGTCGTGAAGGTGTTTCAGTAGAGTGTTTGGCAATGTTTCACCACAATAAAGTCGAAATTTTGCATTGTTTAATAACCATGGATGGATAACCACTTCACACCTGAGACACAGTCAAATTAGTGGACTGGAATAGGAGGGAGAATCGTGTCCAAAGAAGGCGAAGACGGTTTCATCTGCAGACAAGACCATGGCGTCTGTTTTGTGGGATCCGCATGGGATGATTTTTATTGATTATCTTTAGAGAGAAAAAACCATTAAAGGCGAATATTATGCTAATTTAATGCAGCGTTTACGTGGTAAAATGTATGCGAAAAAGGCCGCATGTGGTGAAAAGGAAAGTGTTGTTTCAAGACAATGCTCCAGTTCACACATCCACTACTGCGATGTCCAAAATTAAGGAATTAAAGTTCGAATTGCTTCATCACGCATCCTATTCGCCAGATTTAGTTCCCTAGGGCTATTTTCTACTTTCAAACTTTAAAAAATAGCTCGGTGGTAAAAGATTTGCCAACAATAAAGAGGTGGAGTCTGCGGTTGATGGCTATTTTAAGGAGTTTGGCAGTTCTTACTATAAACAGGATATAGAAGCTAGTTAATATCGCTAAGAAAAAGTATATCGAGCTAAAAGGTTATATTAAAAAATAAAGACAAATTTTCCCTACATTTTTGTGTATTCTTTGTTGGGTCTACTAACTTTGGGACGACCCTCGTACTTTTGTAATAACTCTAAGTAATAACTCTATTTTAAGTATATTTATATTGTTATATTTTTTTGAAATATTAGCTTTTGGGTTCCCAATTATTTTGAGGCTTTCTTGGGCAAATTTCATAAGTCGAAATTTGGGATTATTGGAGGAATAATAATTTTTGAAGGAGTTTTCATTCTTTGGTGATGTTGTGTCACAAAATGTTGGAATTTTAATAATATTACTTTTGTAATATTTCCAAACCACTGCGCAATGTGGTAAGTATTTTATATTCAATCTGTTATAAACTGAACATTTGTGTTTTATCGCCAGCCATGATTTTCTCAAAGTTCTATTTTTCATTTTCCGTGTTCTTGTTTTTTTTTTTCAATCATGTTATTCACCCTCTCGTTCTAAAAATGTTTGTTGCTTTTTCTCTCTTTTCCATTCTTTCCTTTCAATACAGATTTATGGAACGTATTAAAATTCATCATACAATGGCCAAGAAGGACGTTGAGGATTATTTAGGAAATCCCATCAATGCTTTTACCTTAATTAAACGTGTGGTACGAGATTGGGTTGCCATTATTAATTTGCTTAAATTTCCATATATTGAAAATGGTATGTTAAGTAGATATACTCGTAAATGGTGATATGTATATACGTCAAAACATAAAAGTATACGTTATTACTTACGAGTACATATATAACATATATTTAAAATTATTAAGGTGGCACTACATTTTATGATAGATTAATTTTGAAACGTTTCGTTGTGCAAAATTGGGGATTTCATGGTTAACCGTCGTATTAGACTGTGTAAACTCTTTTCCGGTTTAGAATGCAAATTGATTTTATCTGCATACTGTAATTTTAATAAAAACATCCGCACAAGTTTTACATAAAGTTGTGCCCAGAAATTGTATTCACAAACTAAAAATACCCTTAATATACGTAAAGCAAGATTGTCATTTTTATTGAACGTTTTGTTCTTCTATAGTTACATTAGCCAAATACAGGGTGGCGCAATAGAACGTGCATATTGCATCATCTTTTTTTGTGGGGTAGAAAAGACGCGGGCGAGGGGCGCCTATATCGTTGGGTTGGCGGGCTCATGGAGTTTTAGTCGCTATGAATCACTTCGACGGGAAGCGTCGCGCATTTTGCGTGCTCGCATTTTACGAGAACTCTCGTTCATATATTGCTACTAGGCGACTATATTGTACTGAATATGGACTACGGCGAATTAGTGAAGCTCCGAGTGCTAATTTAATTTAAATATGAAAAGACCGGTATGAATGGGTTCGTAAACCGTCAAAATTGTCGTTACTGGAACGGTGAAAATCCCAAAATCAAACACCAGAAACCATTGCATAGTCCTAAAGTGACAGTATGGGCAGCAATCTCTGGCAGAGGAATAATTGGTCCTTTTTTCTTCGAAAATGCGCCGGTCCAAAACGTCACGGTTAATACGGAACGCTATGTTGAGATGTTGGACGCATTTTTGGCTCCAGAAATTGAAAGTTCAAGAATAGTGAATTCCAGAACTTGGTTCCAACAAGATGGAGCTACCTGTCACACATCAAATGACTCCATGGTGGTGGTGAAGCAGATGTTCCCTAGCAGACTGATTTTGAAAAGAGGTGATATCCCATGGTCCCACGTAGTCCAGACTTGACGCCTCTTAACTTTTTTTGTGGGGATACCTCAAACACAAAGTCTACAGTAATAATCCAAGAAACATCGTTCAGCTCAAGGAGAATATCCGTGGTGAAATGGCAGCCATTACACCAGTATTACTGAAGAACGTTTTCAATAATTTTCGTTTGCGGTTAGAGGAGTGTCGTAGAGAGGGTCACCATTTAGATGATGTTATTTTTAAAAAATAAACTCCATTTATTACTCTACAATGCCTTAGAATTATTTTAACCATACCTTTTGAATTTATTTTTTAATCTATTTTTTAAATATGCACGTTCTATTGCGCCACCTTGTATTTTGTCAATTTTCTTCAGCTGTCTTTCCACCGAAATTATCAGAATTTTACTTGTATTCTCAGAAGATGTACATATTTGCAAGCACTGCATTTATTTCCTTGAATTGTTGTCAAAATTATTAAAAAAAAAAATGTTCATCAAAACAATTGTTCGTTTACATAGCGATGAACAAAAAAGCAAAACAGTGAAGCAGTTCTTCATTATTCGATTTTTATATCCGGTTGTCGGAGAATTTAAGGTAGTTTATTTGAAATTATACTCATTTTCTTACATAATTTGGAAAATTATTACCAATTGTTACAGTTGCTAAATATGCCATCCTTTTTTGAATTTTAAATATTAAATTTAATATGAATAATATTTAAATTTAAATAACCTGTCTTATTTTTCGGTATATCAGCTTTTAATTTCTTTGTCTGTATACAAACAGTGTTGGGTAATTAGCTATAATTAGTGCCAAAATTATTGAAAAATATTTACTAAAACACTTGCTCGTTTACATCGTGATGAGAAACAAATCAAAACAATGAAGTAGTTTTTCATTATTCGAATTTCATTATGTGGTTTTCCTACATATTTTCGAAATTATTACCAATTGTTACAGTTACTAAATATTCCATTCCCTTTTTTGAATTTTTTTCAATAGGTTTCATTAAAATTTATGTAACCTGTCTTGGTATTCGGTATATCAGCTCTTAATTTCCTTCTCTGTACATAAACAGTGTTGGGCAATTAGCTTTAATTAATGCCAAAATTATCACAAAATTTTCATTAAAACACTTGTTCGTTTACATTGCGATGGGGAAAAAATCAAAATAATGAAGCAGTGTTTCATTATCCGATTTTCATTTGCGGTTGTCGGAGAATATAAGACAGTTTATTTGAAATTGTAATCATCTTTCTAAATATTTTGGAAAATTATTACCAATTGTTAGAGTTACTAAATATTCCATTTCCTTTTTTAGTACTTTATCAACAGGTTTCATTAAAATTTAAATAACCTGTCTTATTATTCGTTATATCACCTCTTAATTTCTTTGTCTGTACATAAACAGTGTTGGGCAATGAGCTTTAATTAGTGCTAAAATTATTAAAAAATTTTGATTACAACACTTGCTCGTTTACATTGCGATGAGAAACAAATCAAAACAATGAAGCAGTTTTCCATTATCCGATTTTGATATGCGGTTGTTAGAGTTTATTCGAAATTATAATCATCTTTCTATATATTTTGAAAAATTATTACCAATTGTTAGAGTTACTAAATATTCCATTTCCTTTTTTTCGTAATTGATTAATAGGTTGCATTAAAGTTTAAATAACCTTTTTTATTATTCGGTATATCCGCTCTTAATTTCTTTATCTGTATAAAAGCAGTGTTGGGTAATTAGCTTTAATTAGTGCCGAAATAATTAAAAAAATAATAATAATATTGCCAAAATAATTAACAAATGGTCCTTAAAACACTTGCCCGTTTACATTGTGATGAGAAAAATATCAAAACAATGAAACAGTTTTTCATTATCCGATTTTGATATGGCGTTGTTGGATTTTATTTGGAATTATAATCATTTTCCTCTATATTTTGAAAAGTTATTATCAATTGTTAGAGTTACTAAATATTTCCTCATTTCCTTTTTTTCGTAATTTATTAATAGGTTTCATTAGAATTAAAATAACTTTCCATATTATTCGGTATATCAGCTCTTAATTTCTTTCTCTGTACATAAACAGTGTTGGGTAATTAGCTTTAATTAGCGCTAATATTATCAAAAAATGTTCATTAAAACACTTGCTCGTTTACATTGTGATGGGGAAAAAACAAAACAATAAAGCTGTTCTTTATTATCAGATTTTGATATGTCATTGTCGGAGAATATAAGACAGTTTATTTGAAATTATAATCATATTCCTCTATATTTTGGAAAATTATTGTCAATTGTTACAGTTACTAAATATTTGGTTTCCTTTTTTAGTAATTTATCAATAAGTTTGATTAAAATTGAAATAACCTGTCTTATTATTCGGTATATCAGCTTATAATTTCTTTGTACGTAAACAGTGTTGGAAAATGTAAAAACGCAATTCAAGTGTTTTTTATAAATACTCTTTATGAGTATTTCTTCTTATGAAAAATGCAACAAGTGCTTAAACACTTAATAAGAACATACCCGTTTAAAATTATTTTTGTGTTTCTTTGCGAATTAGACAACTAATGTGGAATATTTAAAATAATTAGAAGTGGATTTGCACAATTAGGTAGCATGACGTATTTTCAAGCAGTTTATATCCGTCATCTGAAACCTATATAGGTCACTTTATATAGGTGAATGATCAAAATTCAATTTAAAAAAAACGGATTTATGAAAAAATTGAAAGATTCTCTGTACTTACCAATAACTAATGCATCAATAAGCACAAATTTAAATGTCCATCTGAAATAGTAGAGGAGATATAAGATAGCAAACTCATAAAATATACAAAATTTCATTTGAAAGTGTGAAACAAGTAATAAATAAAGTTGTAATAAAAATATTCTTTACAGTTAGTTTAATAATTACTAATCACTAATGAGTATATCAGTAGGGTTTAATTTCCAACCAGAAAATACTTCGAGCAATAAAGGAAAAAAAGTAACAACTTTCTGAAGTAGTTGGCTTAAAAATTAATTAATTTAAAATTGACTTTTATTAAATCGAACATTTTGTATGACTTAAGGGTTATCGATTTGATTTCGAAAAATCCGCCAATTTATATGTACGAGGTGTATTACAAAATAAGGTGAATTTTCAAATTTCGCGGGCTACGTACATTCGATTTTCGATTACTACTTATTTTTATGTTGGTACACTCATCTCGAAGATATATTGACGGTTTTATCCATATAGCATGTATAGTTTGTTTGTGAGAGGTACAAGTAAGACAAGTGTTTTGCGTTGTTCGGCGATTTTCTGCTATCGAAAAAAATGGATCAGAGAAGTTCCATCAAATTTTGTGTAAAAAATGGAATTAAGTGTTCAAAAACACTTGAAATGTTGACAGTGGCATACGGTGAGAGTACTCTGAGTCAAAAACAAAAAATGTTTACAAGTGGTACCAGCTTTTCACGGAAGATCGAGAAGATGTGAATGACGACGCTCGCTCTGGACGCCCCAGCACATCAACTACCAATGAAAATGTTGAGAAAGTGAAGAAAATTGTTATGGAGAATCGTCGAATCACAATTAGAGAAGTTGCTGAGGATGTCGACATATCCGTTGGCTCATGCCATGCAATCTTTTCGGAAATTTTGGGCATGAAGCGTGTGGCAGCGAAGTTCGTTCCAAAATCGCTGAATTTTGACCAAAAACAACGTCGCATGAGCATCGCTCAAGAATTATTGAATGACGTTAACGAAGATCTAAATTTACTTAAAAGTGTCATAACTGGTGACGAATTATGGGTATATATATGGTTATGACATCGAAACCAAAGCCCAGTCGTCCCAATGGAAGAGTCCATGAGAACCAAGACAAAAAAAGCATGCTAAACTCGATCAAATGTCAAGGTCTTCGAGTTCCTACCACAAGGTCGTATGGTAAATAAGGAGTTACTTCGAAGTTATGCGCCGTTTGCTCGAAGCAATATGAAAATACGCCCGGAATTGTGGAAAAAATGCATGGCTTTTGCATCATGATAATGCACCTGCTTACTCATCTTTGCTTGTGAGAGATTATTTGGCCAAAAACAACACCGTTATCATGCCTCAGCCACCGTATTCACCAGATTTGTCACCCTGCGACTTTTTCCTGTTCCCAAGATTGGAGAGACCCATGAAAGGACGGCGTTTTGCGACGATTGAGAAGATAAAAACCGAATCGCTGAGAGAGCTCAAGGACATACCAAAAAGTGAATATCAGAACTGCTTCGAGGATTGGAAAAAGCATTGGCACAAGTTTATTATATCTGAGAGGGACTACTTTGAAGGAGAAATTGATGAGTAAATAAATATTTTTTGAAAAAAATGAAAACTCACCTTATTTTTTCAACACACTTGATATAGTTACAATCTTCGGCTATTATCTGTCAAAATATTAGACAGTGCCAAGTTTTAGAAAGTTTAGAAGCGACATGATTAATCAGTTTATGATTTCAAATTTTGCTAGGTATGACGACAAAATATGATGGATAGAAATTGTGGATACTAGGGTCAATGAATTAGAAGCTATGGGTAAAAATTTATAACTGTATGAGAGGTAGAAGAAGGGGCGGGTTTATACAGCTCATTTACAATCTTCGGCTCTGATCTATAAAAATATTAGGCTGCGCCAAGTTTTAGGAACCAAGTTTTAGGAACCATGTTTAGTACCATGTTTACCAGCAAGCTCGACGTCAGCATAAAAAGAAGTTGCGGTTTTTTGAAATGATCAATTTCCGGTGTCTTCTTTTTGGCAAAACGTACAAACAACAGTTGCGTATGTTAATCATAGAGCCACATTTGGTCTATAAAACTTCAAAAGTTATAAGAATAATGTACGTACGAACATTTAACATCACCAAATACAATAAAATTTGTTTGCACATAAAGTTAATGCCATTTGAGTCCATTCACCCCAATTAATGGAAAATCTATGAAGAAAATATGCAGGAAAAAGTTATACTAATGTCTAAATTATTATTGCATAAGTTTTACAAGTTTCAAATTAGAATTGATGTAAATTCCAACGGGTATGCCACCCTAATGCACTAGCAATGAAACCACCACTACCGCTTGAAATACAACTACCACCGCAACCAATAGATAGACATTAACTTCAGCATATACTTTAATGTGTGCCATGTACGATAATATTTATTTATTTATATAACATGTTTACATACTTATTTTCATTGTGTATGTGTGTGTATGTATAGGGAGAAATAAACCTATTTATCTGTATAATATTTTATTTTTAGAACTCACGGCATCTTTGACCCAATTAAGAAAAAGGTACATTTTTCCGGATGAAAGTGAATTGAAGGGAACTGTTTTGGGTTTGGCCAGGTTGCAGGATATCTACCGTGTAAACGCTGAGGATATGGCAAATGCAAAGGGTTATGGGTGAGTTGAATATTTCAGGAATAACAAAATGATAATAAATTTAATTTACAAGGCACTCAATGAAATGAGAAAATTTTACAAAAATATTAAAGCATTGCTTGAAAATAATATGAGTTACGAGAACGTTCCCAAAACTAGCTGATCTAACGAAAAGACACAAATAAGATGGGAAAAATGTTCTTTATTTTTCAACATAAACTCCTTTCAGCTCGATACACTGTTTTCAGCGATATTCAATAGCTTCTATACCCTGTTTATAATAAGAACTGCCAAACTCCTTAAAATAACCATCAACCGCTGACTCCATCTCCTCATTGTTGGCAAATACTTGACCAAGGAGTCACTTTTTGAAGTTTGGAAATAGAAAATAGTCCGAGTTAGTAAAACCCGGCGAATAAGGTGTGTGATGAAGCAATTCGAACTGTAATTCATTAATTTTTACCATCGCAATAGTGGGTGCGTGAACTGGGGACGACAATGACAATGAAACAATACTTTCCTTTTCATCAAATGCGGTCTTTTTCAATAATTTCATTACCTAAACACTGCAAAAAATTAGCATAATATTCGCCGTTGGTGATTTTTCCTTTCTGAAGATAATTAATAAAAATAATACCATGCGCATCCCAAAAAACAGATGCCATGACTTTGACTGCAGATTAAACTATCTTCGTCTTCTTTGGACACGATTCTCCCATTGCAGCTCGCAGGTTTGACTGATCCTTTATCTTAGACGTGAAGTGGTGGATCCATGTCTCATCCATTGTTATAAATCAAAGCAAAAGGTCGGCTTTATTGCGGTGAAACATCGCCAAAACTATACTGAAACATTTTCACGACGTTGTTTTTGCTTTATTGAAAGCACGCGCGGCATCCATTTGACGCACAGCTTTCTCATTTTCAAATCTTCGATCAGTGTACGATGTATTGCACTTTTTGAAATGCTCGTCATTTCAGCAAGCTCACGTTTAGTCAGCTTCAACTAATGATCATCCAATACCATTTTATGGATGTTCTTAATAGAGTCTGACGTGGAAACCATTTTGTGTATTGGTTTACTTTGATTTTTCTATAAATGATTCTTTTCACATAATCTTTCACATAATGATAAATATATGCAGAAAATATATTTCATAGAACAACATCTGGAAATAGTTCTAATGCCTTGATTACATGCAAGACCTAATACAGGGTGGCGCAATAGAACGTGCATATTTAAAAAATAGATTAAAAAATAAATACAAAAAGTATGGTTAAAATAAATCTAAGGCATTGTAGAGTAATAAATGGAGTTTATTTTTTAAAAATAACATCTTCTAAATGTTGACCCTCTCTACGACGGCACTCCTCTAACCGCAAACGAAAATTATTGAAAACTTTCTTCAGTAATACTGGTGTAATGGCTGCCATTTCACCACGGATATTCTCCTTGAGCTGAACGATGTTTCTTGGATTATTACCGTAGACTTTGTGTTTGAGGTATCCCTACAAAAAAAGTCAAGTCTGGACTACGTGGGGGCCATGGGATATCACCTCTTTTCGAAATCAGTCTGCCAGGGAACATGTGCATCACCATCGCCATGAAGTCATTTGATGTGTGACAGGTAGCTCCATCTTGTTGGAACCAAGTTCTGGAATTCACTATTCTTGAACTTTCAATTTCTGAAGCCAAAAATCCGTCCAATATCCAACATAACGTTCCGTATTAACCTCGACTTTTTGGCCCCGCACATTTTCGAAGAAAAAAGGACCAATTATTCCTCTGCCAGAGATTGCTGCCCATACTGTCACTTTAGGACTATGCAATGGTTTCTGGTGTTTGATTTTGAGATTTTCACTGTTCCAGTAATGACAATTTTGACGGTTTACGAACCCATTCATAAGGAAATGAGCCTCGTCAGAGAAAAGGAT